>JANSTX010009568.1:0-19128 GCA_027564355.1 Penthetria funebris | reverse complement strand
GGGACAGTGAACTCATTTGGAGGCACTTGGAGCTGCAAAAATTTAACGTAATGTGATATAAATTACAAAGTACATGAATTCAATAAAATTAGTTTAAAAAAATGGAATTTACAGTGAAAAGGTGGATCAAATAAATGTCACGTAAGTTAAGATCGAAAAAGTGTACATGTAGGAGGGTTTTTAATGTTACTTATTTATCCCATAATTACAATGCAAGTCACCATCATTCAATGTTAAAATCAATATAAGTACGAGTAATACATACAAATATTTATTCTGGTAATATTTGTTACAAATCAATAGTTGTTATTATACATTTATAACAAAATAATATTGAAAGTAAATTAATGATACTAACCGACATAAAATAGTAGTATTTGTTTTTTCAAACCAATCAGCACTTCCTTCACAATCACCATATTCATCACGTAATTCCTTTAGACATGAATGATATTCTGTCAATTCTACGTGTAATACGTAAATAATTTATTAAGAAAAAGCAAAAAAAAAAATAAAAACGAAAAGCAAAAGGAATTAAACAAACTTTTTCTTATATCCTCTTTGGTTTCACACATATTTTCGTATAATAAATTCATTCCTAGAAATAATCTCCAATATAAATTGTCATTTGGTAATGGAATACAGGACCGATATTCTGTTGTTATAGTTTTAATGTTTGAATAGAGAATTCTGAAAATAGATAATTTTCAATATTATCACAACAACAATGTCAATGCAGTCATCTGGCCAATTTGTAATTAAAACTTCTATAAAGTAAAATGAGTAAAATGAAAAATGACCAGAAGAAAACCAAACGAATGATTAATATACTTGTTTGTCATCACTGAGTGAGCACAATAATAAATTAACGGCTGTTAGTATGCAAGAAATTTTGCTGAAAGATTTGCATACTAAAGTGGATTTGATGTAATGAAAAATATAAGATTTAATAAAATAGAAAATGTAATTGCAATAAAATCATTAGTCTTGAATTGTGTAATATATGTGAGAAGTTCAATACAAATACCAGAAGACTGTTCTACAAAACGTTGGCAATGATTTTTTAAAAAAAAAATCTAAATTATAAATTAAATGCCTGACATTAAGTGGATTCAGTTGTATACCGCACGCATGTATGATTCAAAGCTTTAAGACACATAAGCTAATTGGTCTAAAAGTAGTAGAGAAATTGATAGACATGCTTGTAAGAGACTATAGTACACAAATTGACAAAACCATTGATTAGTGTAGGTGGTCATTTTGATGATGCTTGAAATAATAAAGTGTGTGCGATAAATGATTTCCAATTACAAAAACAGTAATTTATTGATCGATAACCACACTCCATTTAAAGCACTAATTACACGTGAAATATTAATTCCAAGTTTGTAAAGTTTTGCATGGAAACACAAAGATAAAAATGGAAAGATGATTGGTGGAACGATACATCTTGGGACATATTTTGTGTGGCAATAATTTGAATTTTATAAAATATATAAAATGTATGGAAAGTTTCTGAAAGTAGGAAAATAAAATTATGGTAGCATCTACAACTTCGATTAAATAATCTAAAGCATATTCCTACGTCAACATAACTTTACCATAAGTTTCAATTATTAAAAACCATAAATTAAAAGAATTTATGATATCCTATTTATTATTAAACAAAATACAAAATGACTGTAGAATAAATTATTTCTAAATTTTAATAATATAAAAATAAAATAATAATCTTTTTGTTTTTTACCTACATAAATCATTCAAATTATCAGAAGTCAGCAATACCAATATTCTTTCAGGACTCATAACTTGTAGTGTTGCTAAATGTAACATCAATTTATTTTCATCACAAGGTACTGTACTCGTATGTTGTTTACTATTTTCTATTGTATCTCTCTTAACATTTACAATCATTGAATTGTTTTCATTATCAGCATAAAAATAACTTGTAAATAATGAATAATCAAAAGCTTTAACAACATACAATACGCTATATGAGAGTATAAGAAAATAAATTATAAAAATATAAATTAACTTCATTTTAAGATAGCCGCACAAAAAGTTAAAATAATAAATAAAAAATTGTCAAGGAACACTCGAAAAAAAAAAAAAATGAATTAAATAACTTGCATTAAAATTATTCAAACAATGCTTGTTTAGGGTAGTTGTAGCAAACTCCAGACACCATTTAACACTACAGCTGGAATATCCACTGTTCATTCCTGAACCTTTATAAAACATATATATACAATTTTAGATGCAATAAATCTATTTGATACTAATCATGGCCTACGTTAACAACAATAAGGTATTTTATTACCGGTCTTCTTTAATTTCTGTTTAATTACAAAAGGTTGGGCTCTTATTTTAAACGTTTTCCTTCATAAATACGATCAACTCGCTTGTGAGAAATTTAACATTCTGTTGGACAAAAATGTTTTACATTTTTATAAATAACTTTTGTGTAATAAACTAAAGACTAATTGAATATTGTTGTAAACAAAAACCAAAAAATCAAACTATGTTGATTAACATTTCACAAAACATCTATTTTTTACGTTATAATATTTTTAAAATTTAAAAATTATTATTTATGAATTTTTTGAAAATAAATAAATAATAAAAATAAAAAATATACAAAATTTATTCATAAAATCTAAGTAAAGACAAAATCATTATCTGCACTAGGCATATCCCAAGGTATTTGGAAATAATCCACAGGTAAAGGTGTACAATGACTAGACTTAAAATCAATCAGATGCTTACGTACCTACAAATTGAAAAAAAAAAAACAAAAAAAAAAAAGAAATGAATTCTCATGATTTGTATCTTGACATCTGTCTAGTGGTATGACAGTGTAAATTACCAAATATTCAGCCATTTGATTTCTTTGTTCCATTGTATAATCCATACCAATTTCTAATGGATACTCTTTTGTATGTTCTGAGATATATGAAAGTAATAATGAAATATTTAATTCATCGACATCTTTGTTAATAGTACCTAGAAAATAAAAATGTATTTTATGAATTGATTGAGCATCGTATTATAAAGACGCGTCTTATCAAAACAAGGAATAATACTCTACATGACTAGATTACAATGAAAATGGTAAATACCTCTGTAGAACAAATTCTATATGAACAACGCATAATGGAAAAAATAGAGTGAAACACAAAATTCTAGTACTAGCAGGAAACTCTTTAACAGGATTAATAAACTAGAACAGTGAAAATAGTGTATTGTTGGCTCTTTTGAAGTCACTAGAAAACATTCTAAATCGAATATTATAATATATAGAATCATCATCATCATCATAAACATCATCATCGCCAACATTATCATCATCATCATAATCATCCAAGCAGTTCTATATTGACTCTACTTCAGGATGCAGTCTCCAAATTCTCTTCATATATTTTACTAAACACTACACTTGTCCGATGCGGATTGATTATATTTTTGTAGTTCTTTTCATTATAGTACATGTTTGATTAAAATATACCCGTTTTACATACCATACCTATTGTAGTGGTCTCAAAATTAGAAAAAATAAGTAATTGCATCAAATGTTTTTAACAATAATTTAAACATATCATGTACTTCTGTGGAAATCATCAAAGTTCATATAACGCGTTAATGTCTTGGCCATCAATAAGTTTAACCACACATTAATTAATTAATTGCCAATGAACATACAACTACAAATCATAAATACAATTGAATATGTCTGTGGAAAATCAAATTGAACTACTACAGACTTGAGATCATATACTATTTAGGAGTCATCATATTGTAGTGTTGACCAGTAATTGTGGTTGTTTGTTGACGCCCTGTGATCCCGTGTGGGTTGAAGATCTTGCACATCACATAGGATGCATAGGATGGTTTTTGATATACATATAACATCACAAATTTTAATAAGTTTTGTATATAATGACATGTTATCAGGCCTGAAATATTTTTTTATAACGACGCAAGAAATCAAATATTCTTACAGCATTTTTAGGCCACTCTTCAAGATGTAATCATGCTAAAGCAGTTAATAATTGATGTGCGTTCCGACACAATATGAAAATAAAACGATTGTTGCACTGTACAGACAATCTAATTAATGCTCACTGATAAATGAATATTTTACATAATTTAACATTTATTAAGTTTACATTAAACTTTCCACTGCCTTAAATGAACAACATAAAACATTCATGGGTATTTGATAAGTAAGTATCTAACAACAATGAAAATACCATTATTTTGATAAAAATCTATTTTATCCTTCAATATAATCTCATTTTAGTTCGATGTGTTCATTCGACGTAAAACGCTTACCATAAAGGTTTCCAAACGGTCAGATTTGGGGGCCAAATCTGGAAATATGGTGGAGGCGGCAGTAATTCATATCCCAATTCATGCAGTGTTGCCTGTACAATGTTCGATGAGCTGGTGCGTTAGGTTTTGTTTCATACTGATTTCGCATTCTATCGATCCAATAACTCTGAATAATATGCGCCAGTTATTGTGTTACCTTTTTCAAGGTAATCGATGACACTTGTTCATAACCTTGCCCGCCGCTTATTGCATCTTTACCCGTTTTTGTGCACTTACACACGATAAAACCTATTGTTTTGATGTTTCATGTGATTACGGTGTGCAGTGGTGTTTCATTCATGGTCTCATATCTATGCAAAAATTCAGAAGAATTCTTTTAAAACATGGCCAAATTTTTCATTGAAGTGGTCATGTTGAATTCGTTTTTTTTTTTCGATTGTGACAGGATGCATTGAAATTTGACATGTGATCGTCTGAAGGTTGCTACTATCTAACAATACAGTGATTTTTCTATTTGTGGCCCCTCTGTTGTTAGGTACTTTACTTATAACCACACCCGAGTATGTTGTGCAATATATATTAGATTCAATTAATTTCATTTCAAGAATGGATGTGAGCAATATCAGTTATTATTTAACAATAGTAATTCAGCTAATCAGTTGTCACCTCTGCATTTATTGGTCATTATGTAAGTATAAAAGTATGAATGATTGATAAAAAAAAACAACACTTGATCCAGAAGAAAAGAAGTCCAACCTTACCCAAATGTTTCCATATTTACATAAATAATAAATTTAAATTATAACTCACCCCGTTCTAATGGCCGAGACAATAACTTTGTTACATAACCAATTTGTTCTGTTTTAAATATATTCGGAAATCTATGCCTTAAAAAATAAATGAGTAAATAATTTCCACGATTTGTTGATAAGTCCATATCTCTGGATAAAAAATAAAGATTATATCAAGAAAACAAAAAAAAAAACAATAACCGCGTATTTAAATAACATAACTTACTCTGATATAACTTCATCTTCAGTTCGGCGTATCATTAAAATTGATCCATTATAATGATTTATTAATTCTGAATTATGTAAATTTACGTAATCTCTAATTGCAATACGAACAATGCCAGATAAAGACGTTGGCATACGTGGGATGGCTAAATTTAAAACATCATCAAAAGTTGAATCCAATATCTATACAACAATCAATTTATTTAGACATATTATGAAAAAAAAATATAAACAACTGTGCATTCAATTTACAATGCCTTTAACTTCCGGATACATTGATGCTGCCCATAATGATGAATAACCACCAATACTCCATCCAAATAGAATAATATTTTCCGGTGAAAATCCAAGTTTATGGATAGCAAATTGCATAACTGCATCCATAGCATTTTGATCCTGATTTGGAAATGGTTTACCCTTAAAGAAACGAATAATGCAATATCAATAAATGTTCAAAGTAACTGAAATGAATGTGAATTAGAAATCGGTAGTATTATATCAGTTATCGGTTAATTTATAATAATTTCAGTCAATTTTTCATTACACATAATTTTAATATACTTTCCTATCTAATTTTTCACAAAATGTGTCAACATATTGAACTAATCTTGTCTGCATATCTCATTAACATTAGTAGAGCATTAATAGATTAGTGCACACATTTAATTGTCCACAACTACCATTGAGATATTATTTCGTAACAACCGTTTATATTTAAGCAATTCTTTACTCTACTAATTTGTCGCTTACAGAAACAGATTGTCCGAAAATATCATCGATGAAATCATGTCCATTAATTATACAATAATTATACATTTGAATATTTCAATAGACCATAAGCAGCTTTATAGCATTATGTAGATACATTTGTCGATTCATTTCACATTAATAAAAACTGCAGTATCAATCAACAGCTCAAAAACACGAGAAGGTTTTGTTTTCAAAATCTATGCACATATAATTCTGATGTACCGAACAAAAAATTTAAATTGGTAACGAATAGAGTAGCGATCTGTTATCTCCATACCTTGGCACTATTAGTGCTCACAGTGAAAAATAGTTATAAATAGTGATAAATACTAGTCAGTAATCATTCAGATGGGCGACTGTTTGTTAATGTCTGTATGTTACAGTGTGAAATTCATGACTATGACGATGAAGTCAACAAAATGTAAAATTTACTCAATAATGAATTGAGACGGTATGATCCCGCGTGAATTAAAGGTCAAGTGAAAAAAAAAACCTTCATACATATCGACAATTAAATGTAGTAATATATTAAAGTACAACTTACTGTACTGCCACCAAATCCTGGATGATTCCAACCTAATACCGAATATTTTAGTGATAATGGTGTTATCATTATTCCAATTTCATAAAAACCAGCATTACCTTAATATAAAAAAAAAAATCTTTATCAATTAACAATAAAATAATCAAAATTATCAATTTTACAAAATAATTCAAATCATACCTTCGGAACAAATAACCAAAAACTTTCCATTTGTACTATTTCCATTATTTCGATTATCAACAAAGAATGTATCAATTTCATTATTATCTTTTGATTGTAATTTAAATCGTTGTCCGTGTTCTTCTTCAAATAATTTGGCACGTCCTTGTATTAACATGGGATCTATTAGTAATAATAAATAAAATTACCAAAGTGCATTAAAAGAAAAAAAAAAAAAAAAACAAACTATGAATGATGGCTAAATTTACTTACGCAAAAAACTTTGCACAATTTTTATTGATCCCGGATAAATCATACGTAATCCAAATGTATGTATTGCAATATAGGCAGCAATTTCACATGGTAATGATGCGATCCAAATTGGTTTTTGACGACTTGGATTTATTATATTTACATTATGACGTGATTCAGTTGCTTCACTGTTTTCAAATGAGTAGCGAAAATAAAAAAAAATCAACGATTAACTTAAAAAAATTTATAGAATAAAAATCGAATATTACAATCATTCATTCCATACCCTTCAACATCAGTAACAGAAAAATCAATTGGCCAATATTTAAATTCAAAATCAAATGTTCGTAATAATTTTTTTCCATTTTCTTCTTTACTATTATTTTTAACTATTTCTAATGCTTGCATAAATTTTTTGTACGATGTTGATTGTAATCGTCCATAGCTTCGCATACACAATGAAATTACAACTAGAATTCCAATACCTGTTGAAAATTTTGCAATTGATGCAAATGATTCGGCAACAAAATAACCTCTACGATACAGGAATGTTATAATTAATGGTGATGTATAATAGCTAATGTTCCAAACTATTGAAAGCTGTAAAATAATAAAAAAAAAAAAAATTATTAATTTTATACAATGAAAAACATTTTAGTTTGTAATTTTCAATAAGATCAGTATACTTTAGAAAAGACAAATGGTTCAGCGTCACACGAATTTACCAGATATCAGAGAGATGTATGAAATGAATGTGTATAGCCTCTGAGGACACAAAATCCCACATAATTCGATTGCAATAATTATTAGAAGAATGAAGAAATACAAGTACCAGCAAATGTTACACTGTAGCTCTATTGTAATATTTATAGAAAAGAAGAAGCACAAATACATTGTACATATGATAAACATGAAGTGAAGTGACTATGGTGTCACATTCATTACCTATAAATCGAATAGTTCACATTTGAATTCTGTCGAGAAAGTCATAGGATGTGGTGGTGGTGGGCTATAGAAAATGCTAAACAAAAATTATTTACATCATTAAAAACATTTCATAAAAAGAGGTATACCCCGGTGCAGTGTCGAACACCTTACAAGATCACGAACATGAACAACAATTGCCATGAATTGAAATATTTCGATCATAAATATGTTTAATTTCCAGCAATGAACATCGACATAAAAACAAAATAGAAATTAATCTGCATATTAAAAGGGCGCATAGGTGTGTGTGCCCAACGATACTAATTTCTATATATTATATACATACTCGTATATTACAATCGAAACCTAAAAATTAGCCTCTGTAAAACGCTTGGACGATGTACATTTTACAACATCAATATATTAATCGGACACATCTTTTACAAATTCCATCGATAATATCAGTTACTCTCTGGGTTTTTTCATCATTAATAAAACAATAGCAGATTTTGATGTCGGATATTCAATGGGCATAAAAATCTACCTAGTCTTGATGTACAATTAGCGCTTAAAGTGAGTTTCGTCGTACAAACGATGGTTTTGTTGCTACAACTGTCTCAACATTAATGGTTTACTCTAAAATATGAAGTATAATTTTGGTAAATGTATAAATTAAGAGAGTGAAAATGGGTGATATGATAAATGGTGATATAAATCTTACAATAAAACGATGAGCTAATTGGTGACATCATAAGATATGTACAAGGTTTTTTGAAAAAGAACCTGTGATAAATCGATGAAGAAAAGAGGAGTCACTGGGCTACAGATTATTGACAATTACCGTGTTGTTAGTGGACGTTCCAAACGCTTTAGAGTAAAGTTTGAGAAAATCATGATATGTTCAATCGAAAGTCTAGTTGACTAAATAAAATGTAAATTGTTATCAATATTTAGTAATAAGAACTGTATTGATTACATAACTTGGTAATCAAATTTATGAAATAAAACAATCGTAAAGTAGAACAAATTAATCAGGGTACTTAGTTGAAGCATAAATATAAAAATGAAAATTTTGTGTTCATATTTTCTATTTTCATTCAATTTGTGAAAACTACAAAATCAATTAAATTTTTCTTTTTCCATTTGTTTTTCGCTTTTAGAAAAAGAGATGTTACTTCAATTACTTTTGTGACTAATTTACTTTAACACAAAAATTAGTGTATGAAAATTTTAGAAAACTACTTTAAACAACATAATTTTAATAAAAATGTAACACAACTTTTGCTTTGCGTTCCCACTAATTTTATGCAATAAACGCGCCAATTTTGACCAATCAAAATTCAACTTATAACAAACTTAGTCAATACAGCATTAACTCCATGTAATAATAAATTTACGATGATTTTATATTTAAACAAAAGATTTGTTTTTTTTGTTAATACTTTTTGAAAGGTTAATTTCTCAGCGTTCAAGTTACGATGTATATTATTAAAATCATTAACAGGCACAAACAAAGCACGACGTATACATAGAATATTTAAAATGGGTTGATTAAAATCAATGGCATAAATAGTAGGTACAATATAAACTACATGTTAGGTATAGGTGGCACAATAATCTGGATAGTAAGCGCTATAGTGCGGTTGGCAATATATTTATAAACTAACAACCCTTTTGACAATGTTTCAATAATATATCATTTTTATTTACTGGGAGACCCCAAGTGAAATTCATTTAAGATGCAAATATGTAAAGCAAAGCCTAATCGACTGGAAATCAATATCTCATTGTTAAATAAAGATTTTAAATTAGTGAAAAACACGTAAAAAAATGTTAAACATTATGGAACCTATTGAACAGGAGACATAATATGGAAATATTGACGACAGACAGAGACTGTTTCACAAAATTTTATATTACAGAGTCTATTACATATGGACATTTATCGAGTGGTGTCAACGGATTTGTCCAATATGTGTGGTATGTAATGATTGAAAGCGAAACGGTTGAATAAAGTGGCCACAGGACATTGATTAAAGTACTTTATTGTCACATACTTATCTTCTGACTATGATTACAAAAAGTGCAATGAGTATATCATGGAATTGATAATACTACATTAATTACAAAAAAAAAAAAAAAAAAAAAAACAATGTACAGAACGAATAACATACATAATTTTTTAGATAAATCCAATTAATTTAATTAAGTATATAAACAACAAAGCAATAGCTCAAAATATATGAAAAAACAGGCAATATAATGTCGAAAGAGGGTCAGAACACAAGTTTACACAAAGAAATCATTTCTTTGCGTAAACTTGTCATCGTAATTTTATTTCTTTCCAAATTATATAATCTTCATATTTCGACTTGTAAAAACTATACACTTTTGTAACTAAACTACGTTAACACAAAAATTAGAGTATGAAAATTTTAGAAAACTACTTTAAACAACATAATTTTAATAAAAATGTAACACAACTTTGTACAAAATCAAAAATGAAAATGAAAATTTTGCTTTGCAATAGACGCGCCAATTTCATGCAATAGACGCGCCAATTTAAACCAATCAAAATTCAGCTTATAAGAAACTTAGTACAGTCAATACAACCATTTTTTTTTTTACATGTTTTGTAAATTTTGCATTTAAACAAAAAACATTTTTTTTTTTTTGTGATAATACGAGTAATTTTTATATATAAAAGGGTAATTTCTCAGCGTTCAAGTAACAATGTCTACTATTCAAATAATTACCAGGCATAAACAAAGCTCGAAGTATACATAGTACTTGGGTTGGTTAAAATTAATGGCATATATCCGTAGGTGGAATATAAACTATAATGTTAGGTAGAGGTGGCATATTAAACTGGACATTATCGAGTGGTGTCAACGAATTTGTCCATTATGGTGTGGTATGTAATGATCGAAAGCGAATGGACGCAAAAACGTTCCATAACACAATTATAAAGTCAATTTAGATTAACACTATGGTTTTATAATTTACGAAGTGAAAACTATGACATTCACTGTCCAATGTCTTTTAACA
Source organism: Penthetria funebris (assembly GCA_027564355.1). Classification (NCBI taxonomy): domain Eukaryota; kingdom Metazoa; phylum Arthropoda; class Insecta; order Diptera; family Pleciidae; genus Penthetria; species Penthetria funebris. The sequence goes on along the minus strand of JANSTX010009568.1, from coordinate 8,100 downwards.
AATTAAGAGTTACGCAAAAAACATATAGAAAAGAAAAAAGAAAAAGAAATTTCAGAAGATATTTTTCCATCAAGAATAAGACGCGCATTTCTCCGTCTATGACTGTACGTAAATTGGAAATTAATTGTACAAAGCAAATATTTATTTACAAATTGGATTTTAAAATTTTTTAGCCAAATTTAATCATTTTCACAATTGCAAATAGGAATATTTAAAACAAATAGTTTTTCACCAAAATAACTAGCAACGAAACACTAGTGCTATACTGCACTTTGCTAGTCCAATAATAAAATACATCTTAAATCTTATCTTTATTATTAATAACCATTAAAAACTTAATAAACACTAAATAAAAATAAAATTTAATTTAAATTGAAACACCAATAAAAAATATATTGTTTTTAATAAATTTATGCGAAAAAAAAAAAAGATTAAATAAAGCGGCCATTGAAAAAACCGCGAAAATGAAAATTTTACTATTACAAAAAAAAAACCTAACCCTATTTTAAGATAGATTCAATTTAATTACAATAACACAATTAACAATTAGAAAATGATTATTTATTCACGTAAAGCACTACTTATTACAAATTAAAATTAATTTTCCAAATTATATTATATAATAAAATATGATGAAAAACCAGAACAGACAAAAATTAAATTGCTTTTACCGACACCGAGGCAACTAAAAAAAAAAACTGGAGAATATTAAATTCATTGAATCAACGTCAATGTCGCGTGAATAGTTTAGATGCGCTAGTTATGGGTGGTTTATTTGAAATTATTAATAGAAATTGTTTTTTTTTATTTAAATTTATTAAATTAAGTAAATTATATTTTATGAATATAATAATTAATAAAAATATCTTTATAATTGAAATTTAATTATTCATTTTCTATAAAAAATATCTTCGTAATGGACAAGCAAGAGCTGATAACAACGTTGGTCTATCAAACAGATATAAAATTAGAGGTGTCAGCACATCATCATCACAATTGGTACACCTCTTGGTTAGCTAGTTTATTGGTGAGATATTCGTCGAATATATTTGCCACCAGACTCAGTTCAGCCGGTTAAGATTACCATAAAAGTTTAGATGAGAATCTTTTTCTTGGCATATAACATATATGTCCCCCGTCGTGGTAGCGCAGTGGTTAAAGCACTAGACTAGAACGGCGGTAGACCGGAGTTCAAGCCTCACTGTAGACAAAATTTATAAAAAAGAATTGTAAATTGTAAATTTATCACTTTGTGACTTAACCAGAGGTTGAAAAGACTATTTGGGCCAAACTGGACTTGGTCGTTAAAGAAAAAATAATAATAATAATAATAATAATAATAACATATATGTCTACGTGTAAAGGTGCATTCCTCAGTGGACAAAATCAAAGACAAACAAGATAAGCATATAATTAGCTGCCAATTATTGCTGGCTTTGGAAATTGTTTAACGGATCTCAACATAATATATACATATTCATTAAAGAAAATTGCAAAATAATTGATATCTCGTACTTAGGATTTTTCATATAACTTATTTTAGTCAGTAAGGAGTAAAAATTATACATGGGAGGTACGCTAGGAGGTTATCTGATCAAGTTAACATTTTCATATATTTTTAATTATAATAACGATTATTCCTTCAAGACGATACACGAATGATCTCAAATACAATAGTACCTTGAAACTTTGTTACCCGCCTAAAATTACAGATATATAATACAAGAGAACAATATAATTACATATAACATAATTATATTAATCTTTGATATTATACACCGAATTTTAATCTAGCAGTAAAAAGTTTATACAGGAGGTAATTGAAGTGGTACTCCAATTTTTCTCACCATCGAATTATCGCTCACAAATGAGATAAAAATGACGCGTACATAATACCATGGCGATATGTCAAAGCATTCTCAAGTTATCGTTCACAATATATATGGCAGGTAGTTCAAGGAGTAATCCGATAAAGCTTATACAACCACACATTCTTTCAATTATAATATAAGTTATATAAAGTCTGTATGTATTATACAAATAATTTTAATCTAAACAATGAAAAAAGGAGTAAAAAGTTTGTATGGGAGGTACTTGAAGTAGTACTCCAATTTTTCTCACCATCGAACTTAGTCTCACAAATCAGATAAATGTGACACCTGCAAAATTTCATAGCGATATCTCAACGCATTCTCAAGTTATCTTGCGCACGGACGGACGGACGAACATGCGCTTAAATCAAGTTTTTTTTCAATTATAATAAGCACTTCTGTGTATTTTTTTTGTTTTTCGGAGATGTTTATTTCTTGGCGTTACATGAACGGAATCAAATACAATAGACCCTTGGAACTTCGTTCCCAGGGCCTAAAAATAGAAAATATACGTTGATACCTAAGAATTGATCTTTAAATAACAAACGGTAGATTAATTCAATTAAAAAGCAAAAGTAATTGTATAATTTTTTTGTCTGCATCGAATTAATTGATGTGATCCGATGATAATGCTAAAGGTGCTATAAAAATTGTGATCCTTATGATCGTAAAATAAATCAAATGTTTGAAAATGACTACTTATAGTCTATGTTAAAGCTATTACATTACGCTAGTGATGGCTATCATTCAGTAGAATGAATATTTAAAAACATTAAACAGTGTAGATTAAGTTAAGCATACCAGTTGTAATGTGATTCAAGCGCAATTGGGTTTACAGTTCGCTGCAGTCTTCATTTGGCTCATTTATGTCACTTGGTTTATATAATCTTGTCAGAGTGGCATTGAATATATTTACCAAAGTCAGAACGCCAAAATTTTGTATCAGGGAAGAGAGGTAATTTCTATCGATTCATTGTAATAATTGTATGCTTATTTTTAAAATCTTTAATACATTTTTAATAAATTTATGTCAACCACGTAAACATTTCATCCGATTTTTGAACACACAATTCAACATTTTTTCAGTGTTAAAATAATTTTCTAATGGACATAATATCTTTCCAGTTGATAAATTCTTGTCGTATGCAGCATGTCGTAATCCACATTTAATTTCCACTTTAAATTTTAACAGAATATTTTTGGAAGTCTGAATAGTTTGATAATTTGATAACACATTAAAGTATAATGGCCGTCAAATTGAAAAGAATGTTCTACATTAAAGTAATTTTCATTAAGTTTTATTATTGTGCTTTAGCTTTCTATACTATTATTTGAGTTTAGGAATCAATTAGTGCTAACAAATTTACAACAGAACAGTTTGTGAAACACAATACTGAACACAATAAACAAAGTTATTGCAATACTTATACACAATAAGATACTTTAGTCTTACACAATAACATACTTTAGTCTTACACAATAAGATACTTTAGTCTTACACAATAAGATCACTTCAGTCTTGAAACCGAGTATTCGTAAAAAAAAAAAACTACTGTTTTCAGATCTTTCACATATATAACATAAAGACGTTACGAATCATAGTCGATCGAATGGCAAACACCAATATATATGCTGTTCGTCGACTTTAGGAAAGCGGTGCAACAGTATTGATCGTGTTATTATGAGCACATCTTGAAAGCTAAGGAATATCGTCAAAATTGATGAACATGATACGACAATCTTTTTCCAGTCTCGCAGTTCAGAATCTTGCGTCGTGGAAAGCTTGTTGATGATGTGTGCAACCAAACGATTTGAAGAACTTGAATTTGCTAAAGACACATTTTTGTTGGCACAAACACAGACGGGCTATTTTCCAAAGGCCAAACATATTGAATATTGGTTTGTCGATGACATGTCATGTTTGATGACCTTAAACTCAATAATACAATATAATAGAGATGAGGCAGAAAGTTTTTAATATTTTGTCAGTTCTTTGATAATATAGAAGATGGTGGTGCTGTAAAAGAGACACCGAATAATGCATAATAATACATATAATGCAGAAAGTGACGATACACAAGGCAGAAACTTGTGGAGAAATAGATTGAGAAGTAGTAGGGCGAACCTTGTATATGGAATTAGGCAAGGAAGAAGAAAACGACGAAGATATTATGAATCTTTTGCCCAAATATACAATAAAATAAGGATTTTTGAAGATTAATTTTGTGGTAAACAACATGATTATTGCACCTAAAAACATGGAATTGTATCGGTCATACACTGTAGTGTCCCGTCAATGATATTATAAGATGCATTAGACTGTAATTCTCAGGGTATTAGAAGACGTGGTCGACCAAAACAAAAACGTGCCGTTGATGTGAAATGATATGAAGGTGCTGGATCGAAATCAATAGTAAATAATGATTAATCGTTGATGCCCTATGATCTATCGGGAATTGAAGATTCAGATGATGTTAGTGATGTTTTGTTTGTGTAATAAAAATATGCAGTTGCTACAGTTTCAGCTCCTCAAGCTACTCCTCCAGTACATTAAACGAATGTCCTTTTCAGTCAACTAGTCAATTTCATTGATGATGTATGTATTGGATGGAAACATACTATCCACAATTAATAAATTCTATCAATTACAAATCAATGAATCGTATAAGATAAATTATTACCTGCTGATCTGTGATCATTTTATGCAAAACGAATTTCTATTTATACAAAACATTTGACATTTTGACGTACACACAAGATGTTAACTTTTTTATTTTTTATTTGAAACAGAAAATCAATATCCTCGTTTAGATTATAAGAAAATTAATTAAATTATATTATACATGTTAATATAATAATTTTAAAATAAAAAAAAAAAAAATCTTACCGCAGATATAATTTGATCACCCCACTTTTCTAAATTGCCAGGTTCATAAAATTTCTGCAATTAAAAATGTAAATAGTTTTTTCTTTCTTCAATGTTATTTTGCAACCCATTGCAAATTACCTGTAATGGGCCGTCACAATATTCTTTATATAATTTTGGTGAAAACATATAATTAAAAAATGTCATCATGTTTTTATATTTTACACAATAAAAATTCTTAATTTCAGAAAATTTTGATGAACACAATTTACATTTTTTTATATGCCTTGTCCAAAGCACTTTCTTTCTCTTTGTGTGTATGAGTTTGTGCAGTTTATTGCCAGACGTAAAATAATTGAGTGGTAGATGATGTATAGCCGTCACCGCAACATCATGAATACACTGTTAATTTTATATGTTCAAGCATAGATTTATTATTGATTTTTAAATTTTTTCATCGATTTATATTTAATGCTAAATCTACTAATTGCAACAATTGTTTTTTTAACACTAAAATATATTTATTTATATATATTATAACAATTATTTATTAAATTTAAATTAAATGCATTAAAATTATGGGAATAGAAATAGTAAGATAATATATGAATTTCTGCAATGAAGATTATGAACAATAAAAGCAGATTTATTATTATTATTATTATTATTTATTTGTTATTTAACGACCAATGCCAGTTTGACCCAAATAGGCTTTGTCTATCGATAATTTTCAACCTCTGGTTAAGTCACAAAGTGATAAATTTACAATTTACAATTCTTTTTTGTAAATTTTGTCTACAGCGCGAGGCTTGAACTCCGGTCTACCACCGTTCTAGTCTAGTACTTTAACCACTGCGCTACCACGACGGGCAGCAGATTTACCATGAAAAAATAGCGATTTTTTTTTGTGTTAAAGTGGGCAACTAATATGTTGATAGATGAAATGAAGAGTGCAGTTTGAACACTGGTATATGAATTCTGGTTGAGGACGAAATCCCACCAAGAAGAGTTGATGGACGTATACTCATAATACGAACAACTATATAGTAAACTATGATGCCTCAATTTAATAACATATTAAACGAAATACAGATTTGTTAAAATAATCACAAAAAGATTCACAAACATACAATGTTTCAGTACAGTTTAATTCACATATGACATACTGCATTTATACACAGGTAATTTAAGTTTAAGAGTTGACAATCAATTTTAACTAAAATAACAGTAAGAAATGCGAAAGATAAAATCATTTAATCGGCGCTCTTGATATACATAATATACTGATTTGCAAATACCCTATGAAAGCACAGTCTATTTTCAGACCCAAATTGTTTATTGTGTACAAAACATATTGAATTTGTATCCAAAACTTATGTGGCGACTTTTAAGAAAAATAAATAACATTTGTTCTAATTTCTGGACAATTAGATTCAACTTTTGCACATTTGTACACTGAATATTACTATACAAACTATTTGAATATTGGAGGAATTTAATTCAATCAAACTTTGGGCAAATATACAGATGCGGTCTTATATGCGAGACGAGACGTATTAATGTTATTCGACAGCAGAATGATGATTATAAAAGCAGCAATTTGTAGATAGTTCATACATTTACAAGAGTGTAGTATGTCGAACTGATTTCATCAATTATTATAAGATGGATAATGAATTAGTGATGGCTAAGATGGATAATATATAAGAGATGTAAAAGAATTTACAAACAGATTATATTCAATTTAAAAAAGAGGTTGGAAAACGCAACATGGCGGGACAAAATACTACAGACTTGTCACAACACGATACAAAATTCTCTCCGTCTCATTTGATATTTTGTTTTGTTGTAAGAATTGGCGTGGTAGTATCACCTTATTATACACACGATAAATTGTTCGATATGAACAACAGGAATGTATGTTGTCATGACTTAGATTGAACTAAGATAAAGGTAAACGATGTGCCACCATACAAAACTTAGGTGGGGTCAAACCAATCGACTGATGAACATGCGAACTGTAAGTCTTAAATTTATGCTGACTGGTAACAGTGGTAAAATATGGAGTGACAAGTGATAGCTAAAAATCATAAACAATGGCGATTGTTTGTTGAGATCTTATGCCCTCATGCAGAGGTGGAGATGAAATTGATGATGATGATTAGACTGTATACTATAAATCCGTTAAGTTAAACGCAAACATGTAGATAGATCAGTTTTGTCGAACAGGCTTAATTTATTTGTAAGTGTTGTAACATTTTATTAATGTGACTTTCTGTTTGTTTTTCTTTATTTTAAAAACACATTTCCTGTGTTTGCTCTTTAGAAATCTTATGTTAATTTAATAAAATCAAAATAAAAAAAAAGTAATAATTGACAAAAAATTAATACTAGGTGATAGTAGATTAGTACTCGTATTTATTATCTTTTAAGAGCTGATAATAGAACATATGAATATGTTTCATTACCAATAAAATCTGATTACTGTACAGCAGCATATTATTTAATAGTTCAATTAGGCAATTCAATTGGAAACAAACAAAATGAATGAAGAAATATTTGTGTTTGGTAAAGAAATTGCTAAAATTGAATACAATGGAGTGAGTAATGATTTGATACTCGTATATACATACATACGAGCAGTTATCTAATTAATAAATTATATTGTGAAATGGAATTTGAATTAAAAATAATTTCCTTATAGTTTGTAGATTCGTTGGTAAAATATCAGGATCCATTTACGATTTGGAGGAATCAAAAAAGTTTAATTTTATGTGAAACCGTTTTTATGCTAGGTGCAATTATCCTATTTATACATTGTAAGTGTTATTATTATAAAATAATTCATTTAAATTCCCATTTCCAGTTGTACACAATTATTAATAATTACTGTACATTTTATGTATTTCTTTTCTAGACTATATGCTTTTAGATAAGACAAATTCACACATCTAGAAATTACATACATAATAATAAATGCTATAATTGTACTAATCTATATTTATGTCATTATTAACATTTATGTAATATCTGTCGTAAAAAATTGAAAGATCATATATCAGGAATTCATAATCTTCTGATTTTTTTTTTTTAAATTTAAAATGGAAATATCTCGTAAACGGTTAGAGATAGGGACATTGTATAAACGGTAATATACGTGCTAATACCTACTACATTTTGTACACATATGCCAGATATTCTGCAACAATAATTAGGCTATAAAATTTAAAAATCTCACGCTATTACTAAGATTTTGGCATCACTTTCAATTGCCAAAGATGCGCAACGACTTTCTACACATTTCTTTCTCAGACACGAAAACTCTATCTTTAACCGTTTACGAGATATTTGCATTTTAAATTA
>JANSTX010009557.1:0-19132 GCA_027564355.1 Penthetria funebris | reverse complement strand
AATTAACTGAAAATAAAATGTCCTAGAAAAACACAGGTCCATGACCTAACGAAAGAAGAAGAAGAAGAAGAAGAAGATTACCAGTTTCAGGGTCTTTCACGAAATTTTTCAGTCAGATTTTCTATTACTCTGTGAATTACAAACAAAACACATGACGGATCTTGAAAAGTCGATTAAATACCAAGAGACATATTACTACCTGGCATTAAGATCTCAAACTGTTTATGCTTTCAAAGATATGCGTATAAATGCTAGAAATAATATAACTTATTTAATATTAACATTTTGATGTGTATAATGGGTTTGCATTAAGCTTATTATTATTTATCATTATTAAATAGATCTGTGGAATTCTATATTGCAGGCGAACAGACTTCGCGTTTCAGGCATATACTAAAACCGATAATACATGCATAAATGATAAATTTAAATATTTGAGATCGAAGTTATCACAACATGTCGTTATAGATCGGCTATATATAGTGATATATTGAACATAGGATAAAATGCAATGAAGATCGATATTCGAATATGTTAAGCTGTTAAAAAGATGCATGCCATGTTCATCCAGAGTAACATGTATATTATTGCCCATATACAAGACACAAATATAATTGAGAGTATTCATTTATTAGATTGATCAATATACAATTATTTAGATGGAGAATCTACTGAGATACTGCTGGATTCTATTTCGAAATTATAATATGATACATTTGAAGAAAAAAAACATGATTTTTATAAATGATATATAAAATATATTAATAAGCTAATAAATCAATCAAATATATGTGAACCATTAAAATGTTTTTTTTTACGTAAAAATAAACAAATATATATGATTAATTTATATGTTAAATGAATATGATATGAGTGTACAAAGCGGACTTCAATGATTTTCATTCTCTTAAACATTTAAAAAGATTAAAATAATTAAATTAAATTATCATTTTCCTTAGCAACTTTGTAATTACGTGTATTAATTACTGATATTTTTGTGTATTTTTTTCCTATTTTTTTTTTTTTCCAGTGATATTAAATTATGATTGTTTTTTACTAATATGGAAAATTTTTAGGGCTTCCACGTGATTACCTACGGGTTTCGGTAGATTCATATATTTACATATAACATACATAGTGATTTTACAATAACATACAGTCATTTTTGTATTAAATCTCTGTCAATATTTCTGTAAAAATTTTATTTTGTATTACATCATAAAAATCATTCCTTTTCATGACATTTTTTTTAAAATTAGAAATTTCAATCTCACATCCGCAATCAGAACTATATAAATTCTTATTCTGTGATCATGTTATATTTGGATTTAAAAATATGTATTCTATATGTAAGCCTAAGTTGTGAAATTGATTAATATTGTTGGACGATTCTGCATTTGAAAAATTTGGTCGAGTGATGCATACATCATAACTATATATAGTTTATTAATGAACAATTTTTCACTTGGTATACAAAAACATTTATATCCTCTTCTTATAGTCACCAACATACGCCAGAAGTACATATATAGTGTGGTCGAGTTACCGGTGACACATCAATTAGATGAATTATAGGTTGAGTAACCGAGATGTTTGTCGATGACACCAAATATTGATTTACTTTTAAATTTGATAAAAATATTTCAAAAAAGTATAGTAACTAAATATATAAGGCATACAAATTCCATGTCTATATCACTAATATAGGCTTTGAATTTATTTTTGTATGAATATGTATATTTACTCTAATCTTATCAATTTTAGAATTTATATATAAATTTAAAGCTATTACACCTGTGAATTATAATTTTAAAAACTTTTAATTATATTACATATATAAAATGATAACAACACCAAATAACTTGTGATAATACACCTGTTCAAATTGAATACGTCTTTAAAGAATAAAAATAAATTTTATCGGTTTCTTATTGTTATTTACTGATATAATGATTAATCTACAACATTACAGACAATTACATATGCGGTATATTTACTATATAATATATGTTTTTTGTAACCCATTTAATATAGAGACAAATACCAGGAAATCTTTAAATTGAAAAATTTGAAAAATATGTTGTTTTAATAAGGTGCAACTGTGCAGTTTTGCCAATGTTATATCAACTGAATTTCATACAATCCAACAAATTAAAATGTATACTTAATTGTCTTACCAGTCTACTATCAGGATAATAATTATTGTCAACAATTTCGCACACCAAATGTTTTGTAGTATAAATATATGATGGTTAATATGGGACTATACATATTGAAATAGATTTTAAAAGCGATGAATATACACCTTGGAACTGTTCGAATAGGAATTGGGACCGGAAAATTGATTAAGAAAACCAATAGCTCAAATTAATTGGATATGTATGAGAAGGTATATGGACTGAAGAAAAGATATTGTTCATTAATCAAATACCATAAGAATGGAAACAGTTAAAGACATATTGCCGACATTACCATATCATCATATCAATGATACCATATAATGTTCTAATCCGGTCATAGTTCAATTCAGTATTAAATCAGAATTGATTTTTTTGAATATGATTAATTAATGGTATAGAATTTTAAAGCTTGTATTAGCCTGAGACATATGATGCCAATTTTTATTGCACACATGAAAGAAATTAAAATGATGATTATGCGGTTCACGTGCGAGTGGGAGTGTGCATTTTCTTAAAATCCTGATTAAAATAAAATTCATGTACAAAGATGTCCTAATTATTTATATATGTATATATACACCATAACGATTTTAATATTAAATCCTGCATTTTAAATCTGATCTTTACATATGTGACTATAACGAATATCATAAATAATGGGTTACATAAAGTCAATATTTATATATATTAAATTTTTTTTTTTGTTTTTAATTGAAGTCTGTATAGGTCAAATGTTATCATTCCAATTTTTAAGATTGTAAACATATAGATAATGCATTTCAATCATTAAAAAAATACAAAATAAACTTGTTATATGCATTTTTGTAATTTAAAAAAAAAAAAAAACCGAGTGTATTACTATAAAACTCTTCTTATTATAATAAATTATATTATATATTATTATATAATTTATTTATAGGCTTCAGTATTATTTCCTATTTCGAGTTCATATGCACTGAAAGTATTATTTTAAATTTCTATTAAAAACTGTGATAATAAAAGGGTAAATATAAGATATAGAGGTCTAGTTCAACATATATTTTTGATCTAAAATTTTTCAGAATCTTATTCATTGAAACTAATTTTTTGTACATAATTTTTAAAGGCAATCATTGGAGGACAAATCGCATGTACATTGTATGGAGAGGTATAAGATTTAGATGCTGTGAAACAAGTATTATATAATAATATTATAATAAAACATGCATTGTGACGATGGGGTGGTCGAGTATCATCATATATGGTTCATCATCATGTAAATATTTGAAAAAAAAAAGCATCTGACCAATAATCTAGGTACCTATAGGGATTTTTGCACAACAATTTGATTATCTAAAATTATTGAACTTGATTTTGAAAAACAACGGTCTATTTATTTTGATTCAGCATAAATTTTGCCAGAGCCAAACAATGAATCTGTTTGATTGCAAATTTTTGACAAACAATAAAGGACAGTATATACAAATAACATATTTCCCATTACCGAAAGCGTCCAGAAACATCCAACCAGGAGATGTTTGGACACAACTTGAGCTATAAAGTGTATAATGTTTGATGCGCGCATTATATTGTCTGAAAGGATTATTGGCTCATATTTTTTGAAAATGAAGGCGGTGTTGTAGTTTCAATTCAGTATGGACTGAATTGGGTCTGTTACGGGATATTTTTGGCGAACGAAATAATTTGCATGATGCAAACGACTTACACACGCTTATGACTGTTTCCTTTGAGAATATTAAAAAAAAAAAGTATACATGTTAATAAGCCAAAAACTATTCCCCAATTAAATTCAATTAAAAACAACATTCGCTACCTATTGTTCCTGTGACTTATAATACAATATGTCTATGATTGCAATTCTTCTCAAACTAAACTCTATTATCAGTTAACCAAAATCGTGTATCTATTTATGTTTCACATATGCAGCAATATTTTTTTATTTATTTTATTTATTTTTTGAAAATAGTAATATTTTATTTCTCATATATTAATAAGACCTCATCATTATCATCGTCATCGGCATCATCATCATCATAAATATAAATATACATATTCATACGATAATAATATATAAGACATTTTCATTCAATATATTCCAAACTAAATAAAAGCAACAGAGAATTGAATTGAATGTTTAATAATTTTAAGTTTAGTTGTTATATTGTTGCTCGACGATTCAGTTCGAAATTAGTGAATTAGTTGGTGAATTAACAACAAATATATGTATGGTTAATTATATTATGTTATTGTACGAGTACACATTAGAAATGATATAATAAAGTGACTGAATAATATTATCTATGCATAAAGTGTCTTATCTATAGATTACTATAAACAAATATTAATTACACGTTAATTTTTATGCTAACCATATATTTTAATATTTGTACATTTATCCATCCCTTAAATAATAATATTAGGCTATTCCGAATATATACTCGGACGCATTTATGTGTTTGTGAATAGAACAATAATTTTAAGAAAGAAATTCAAAGGATATTTGATATGTTATAGTAAAAAAAAATGTTGCAGGGATAATCACCACCAACAATTTCTCGACTATACAACTCTTATACGAGTTATTTGTAGTTAGTTGTTCATAACAAGAACATATATACAATATTTATAAGTACCATATTTTGATAACAAAGAACTGAACATATTTTATTTTGGTAAGTTTAATTTAAAATTATTAAAATATATCCTTCCTATAAAAACTTAATGGATATTTTCAGTATTATAATTATAATCTATTTGATTAGAATTTATTCTATGATAATATAAAGTAATATAAATTTTCAAAATTAATCCCAATTTGTGATTCATTTTACAATATTTTCATTTAATTTTTACTGTTTTTTCAGTCTATGTTTATTATCCAATGAATTGTGATTTTTAAGTGATTTAATTTAGACTACAACTGAAATAAACTGATTAGATAATAAAAAAAATAATATATTATTAGTTTATTTCAGTGGCTATAAAGTATTTATTAAAATAAATTTTAATATAAATAATTTATAAATTTGAAAATGTTAATTAGCATACAAATGATCTGCTCGCACGCAATCAAGACATAATTAAAATTTAAAAAAAAAAAATCAATTCATTTATATTTAAATTTAACTGAATTTTTCTTAGCAACTCTTCCGTTCCTCTGTAAAAGTCGATCATTTCATATTTCAAGGGTATTTTAATAATAAAATGAATTTTCATTTTTTTTTTATGTGTGAAATATTTAATTTAAACTTTGACCTCCCCTTTACAAAAAAGAGTTTTATCTTTAATATCAATCTTTTGTATAATAATTGCATTAAATAAACATTTTATTAATATATCACTCTATAGTACATAGATTGTGCATTCTGATTCACATATAGTTAGAGCAATCAAATTTTCAGATAATAAATAAAATTATGCACTATAACATTTATAATTTATCTGATTTTACACAATATGGGGACATAGTGTGACATTGCAAGGGTTATAATGTCTTTTACTTTTTATGCCTGTAGCGTCCAATGAAACAAAATTTTAGAAAATACGAAACCTATACAAAAAATTAATTGTTGAAACAATTGAGATCACTACTGATACTGACAATGAATTAATTCGGCGCAGAGAATCCTGAATTTGGATGTACAATTTCTTAAACTCTATCACATTAGTCATAAACTGTTCTATGTTTTTTAATTAATTATAATTTTTTATATACAAAATTTCGCTTAACACTAAAATATATATATATTGTGACACATAAATGTTGCTTCTTACCCTATTTAAGAATTGCAATCACTGATGCGTCCGTAGTCCATGATCTTACGGTATATTCGTACCAATATGAATTTTAAATTTTTTTTTTTTTTTTTTAATTGTCCTGTTTGAGTACGTCTTATCGTTGAATTATAAAATATTTAACTGGATAATTTATGTTACCTTCTATATCACTGTTTTAATCTAGAATTTAATAAAGATATGAAATTATAATGAAGCCAAAAAGAATCAAATAAATATATACACAATATAAATTTTATGCCAACTCAATCAGTTTGTAAATATATCGTTAATTCATTCTCATGTGAATTTTATCCTTATTACAAATTCTTTGTTATTTTGATTTATATATACGATTGCTTCCAAATTGTGGATTTTCACACCACATATATAAATTAAGAAGAAAAGGTCATTAGTATTTTATAATAACGTCACTACCCTTATTATGGATATGGTATACACATTTGGTTAACTCGGGACTCTATTGACTACCAATGAGTTTTACAATGTCTAATTGAATCTTGTATAACATCCTTAATAGTACATAATAATCGTATATTCATTGAATGCTATTCATATATAATATGATTCATCATATTCATGATAATTTTAACGCATAAATGGACATAAATGGTAGCATTACGTTATTTTACCGTTTCTAATATGCAATCGACAATTTAATTAAACATTTTTTTGAGTTTTTTAGCCATTATACTGAAATATGTTCTGAGTTACCTCGATAATAGTAGGTCAGTCCATTTGTCCCCTTATATAATTATTACATCACCTTATATTTCATGAAAACTATAATCACAACAAAATATATAGCTCTGAAATATACTATTATATATTATATAAAATTTACTTGCATCTCATATCACCCTCTACATTCTATCATCGTAATATACCAATTAATTATTAATTACAGTTCGTAACCAATCCATGCATTATTGTCAAATTTCTAACACATTTTCAGAATATGCCAAATTAATATATGGTGAATTAAGCATTAAAGGTGCTATAAGGCACACCACCCTAGATATACCTATAAATTTAATTGGTGTAATGTATTTTTTTTTTCAGTAAATTTCACAAACAAGACATTAAAACCAATATTTTTAGATACGATCACACGCCGAACAAAAATAGATGTTAGCCTAATCCATATTTATCATAGCCAAAACAATTTTTTTATATTATTATCGAAATAAAACTAGAAAAAGTGTTCCGAGGTTTTAAATCACAGTAACTACAATTCTACAACTTACACCCACAATACAAAACTTTTCATCTATATTATTATATTATACCATATTCATCTTGTCAATTATAGTGGTTAGGGGTGGTTATGGATACGATAAGTTAAATTATAATAAGATCGATACGATATGGATACGATAAGTTAAATCTATATAATGACTTGTTACTTATTTTCTTATTATCTAATTTTAAATCATAGATCACTAACATACAATTATCAATTTTTATCATCTTAATTTTTGTTAACATTTTGTTCCCTTTGAGGTCAATGTTAAAGTGAATCTTTCGAGTTATTAATTAATATTTATTTCTAAATTAAAATTTATATTTGTAGTACTATTATAAAGCACATGTTGAATATAAATTTATATCTATTTTTTATTAGCATATAATGTTCACGTATGTATGTATATACCTATTAAATGAATACGAAATATTCGGTTTTTTCAAAAAATTTCGATATTTTAATTATACTTTTTATGTTATATGCTCATGTAGTATTCATATACGAATAATAAGCATTAATATAAATATAATACGCATTTTATATTTTTAAAAACAGACTATTAAAACCAAATATATTCGTTGTTCATATTATTAACTTATATGTATGTAAATGTTTGTTTATATTATAAAATCACATAATATTTATAATAAATAAGTTTCCTTATAAAGATTTTTGAATTATAATGTGCAAAATATTTGCATATTTTAAGATACGTTAAAAATACCATGTAATAAAATACAACAAAAACAACTTACATAATTGTGTCTAATAACTATATCTATATTACTTCTCAAGACACCATTATTTCATATACGATTCATGTATGTCCTCTCGAATTAAACAACTTGATAATTGAGTTCTTCCAACTGTAATATAAAAAGAAAAAAAGAATCAATAATAATTATCCGATTCTACATCTGCATAATTTAGAAGTTGCCTATATCAGCAGCTACCCACTTATTGAGATGCCACTTCACAAATTCGACAATTACAACTTTTATTCGGGGCACATTTCAAAGAGTTTAGCAACTTAGATATTTAGTCGACAGAACATACCTCATTAACAGTTCAAATCACTAATCTATCATTTCATTATGTAATTCGTTAAGAATTGGCAGAATCTGCATCTAATATATATGCAAATTATAAAGATATATATATTAATATTGTCATTCAATTAAACGACTGCATATAGTCTATAATTCAAATTGAATATATTCAAATGGTCAGAAATCTCTCTATTTTACAACGTTTTATTAATAATATATTCGGGAGTATATTGTACATAAGAATAAATTTGTATAAAAAAAAACTAACGCATTTAGCAACTGATACATCGGCAACAAACGCAATTTTCGCATACCTCAACAAATTCTATTATTTCGAATAGATTAAAAACTTGGTATATCGTTTGTAAAAGTGTATCGAAATGAAGGGAGATTATGATGAAAAATAAATTAATTTCTGATCAAAAAATTAATTCCTTATTTTATTTTCACTATAAATTCAATAAATATCATAATCAATACAGATGAGTAATAATAATTATACTCAATATTCACGTATGCATATACAGGTTGTGACTATATTTCCATCAAATTACATGCATTGGAATCTATGAATGTATAATATAGTTTACACATTTGGATGTTACACCACAAGGTTTGTCTAATGTGGGTTGATGAGTTTTTGTTAACTGTTTTTATTGTGTTCATAACCAGGAATATCCGTCCTGTTTAGCTTTTGTCTTAGATGTTTTCAATAGTTACTATATATAGTTTATATTTTAAAATATTTATTGCAAGAAATTGAAACACTATAAACCGATAATATTTTTTTACTAATCTATGTGAAATGATAATATTGATAGATCATTTTTAAATTTCTATCCATTTTACTAATTATATAGCTGTCGTAGCATCCAATAAATCGATCGGTAAATTATCTTTATAACTGAAATGTTGATCAATTATATACCTACTAGGAATTTAGTCAGTTCTTCTATAGCTATACTAAATTATTATATTAATATATGTAGGAGTAGATGATTAACATATCATATATACTACATACATGTATAATATTTTTAATAAATATAAATAGATGGTACTAATATGTTGAATTTTATAACTTAATAAAATTAATAAATATATCGTCATGAATGATGTTGTAGTTATCTTTAAAAAAATTAAATTCTTTTATTAATTAACTTATTAAACTTATAAAAGATAGACAGAACTTTTTACTCAACCAATTGTAACCTTCATGCGGTCTAATCGGTAACTCGATCACGTTATATGTCAGTAATGGTGTGTGATAATAGGCTAAAAAGATGGTGTTAATGTCGTGTTTTTCGACTGGTTGCGATAACACAACTCAACAACAAAATAAATAGCAGCTGGTGATTTATGCTCCACTTTATTTAAATATTCAAATGTATAACTGGGTAATTTTGATTGATCCTATATTTTCCAGTTAACAAATTTCAATTATAGTTATTTTAGTTTACATTTGATTTGAAACGGCAAATTAACATAGTAATACCATTCTATGTGCCCTTGAGGTGTAAAGGTTCAGATGATATATTATTCTTTTACTTATACCAAATTTAAACAAAATGCCATTTGTCAATTATCTGAAAATAAAGAAGAAGGTACATTATATAGGATATAGATTCCATATATATTCTAGTTTGAAAATCTCAATTTCAAATTAATTCTACAATTATTGGGCAACGGCAAATTACACCATATAACTTTAAAGTTTAAACAAAAAAATATCTGAATCTAATGTAATATTATATAGGCGAGGAGAAAGAAAATCCAAAACGTACGTGATATTCAAAAAAGGAAATTAACATATTTGAAAAACTTGGGACACATATTGGAATAAAGTAAAATATGGGATGTGTGTACCAATGTTGATGCTATGTATATTAAATATATAGCTTGAAATACTAAAACTCCTGCATATCGTTCTTGTCACGGTAAACTTTCAATTCAAAATATCATAACGCTATTATTATGATGAGGACAATTTGACGAAACCTTTTATATGCTGACCAAAATATCGAAAGTTTTGCAACTCATCATTTTTAATAAAGTTCAACTGCATATGAGAATAAATTATCGAAAATTAGCATAATATTTTTGTATTTGATCCTTTGTTTTGGGGCATATGAAACACCATTAGATTTGTGTGAAATATAAACAATTGTCTTAAATATTGGTTATATCACCCTATGTTTTCTTATTAAATAAAGGTCATGATGACGATAATGTTGATAATGATGATGACGATGATGATGATGATGATGATGATAAGAGATTAACAATGGGGGGAAAAAAACTTTGTCTGATGTTGATTCTTGTTGAATACAGAAAAGTATATTTCATAGTAAATGCATATAAATTATATGTTATTCCCTGGTATCGAAGAGCTATAGTATGGAAAAACACAATCTAATTACCAATACTATTATTGACTGCTTGTTAATAAAAGTATTTGTATTTAATATATTTCAATATAGTTTATAATCAAGCGGTGAGTGATATAATGTATTGTATCATATGAGATAGTCATTTTTAATAATCATCAACATTTGCTTTTAATGTAATGGGTTGATGCCATAGGAACACGCATATAATAGACCGATACTTGTACATAAGTCATATTTTACATGTCACATCAAATCACAAAATTTAACCACAATCAACTTTATACCGCAGACCGAATTTATAATGAACCATAAAATTTAATCAAATCCTTTGGATAATACATTAATATACAAGTATATTATTTCAGTAAACTGCAACATATAGGTCATCTAGCTATGTAATTTGTATGTATGATGTTTGTATCTTCATCTTGTCGAAAATCACTACTTATAGAGGTAAAAATATATGTACACGAATTGAGTAATTTATATGTTCAATACCATTCATAACTATAGGTATGAATCATTTTTAATTAAATTAACAATAATCAGTACGTTATGTAAATTTAAGAATGAACAATAACCTTTGGCTCCTTTAGGTTACTCTATGTTCGTTCATAAATTTTGATTAATTTGGCCTACAAACATTGATGATAAAATTATTACAATCAATTACATGTTTTAGATTTATTTGAAAGAAAAAACGTAATTTTACTCATCTATTAATCAATAATTTAAATTATTTATAAACGTTTTAATTAGAATATTATGTAAGAACTCATCAATAACATCATCTATGTGTATCTCCTTGTGTACGAGTATTTAGATGAACCAGTTTTTTTTATGAAATAACTATAATTTATTATCAATAATTAAAGATTAATTAGCAAATAGATTATTAAAGTTATTAAAATAAAAGCAAACAAATATTATTTTTTATATTTTTTCTTTCTTTAATTTTGACGAGTTCTGATTGTTAACTAAATGCATTTGTCACATATTTTTTTATTATACAAAATTTGATTATAAAATATGTAAATGTTTAAAAATAATATTAAGTTAAATTAATTGACCTTTACTTTTGAACATTTAATAAAATTGATTTAAACTATATAACAATAAATTAATATTTGCGAGAAAATGTTTAAGATGTTTGAATTTGAAAATGGAATGAAGTTTTTGTTGTTTTTTTGTCTAAGATTTTAAAATGTGTTTATTATGCCAAAAATAATATTATAATAATTTTAAGGATGTTCAGTTTATTCCATTATAGTTTACCTACATCATTTCCTACAATTAACATCATTTATTAAATTATCCAAATGTGTACAATAAATAAAAATTGAAAATTATAATTATTTAATCTTAATGTATATTAACAATAATTTTTTAAAGAATTCAATCAATTCAGATTTGACTGAAATTTGAGTTAGAATTTTCTGAAAATTATTACATTTGAATTATTGTTTAAACGTAGAATTTCGTATGCTTATATGGTAAAAATATAGCTATATATTATTATCATTGTTAATGGACTTGGAGAATAAACCCACGCATCAACAACCATGAACTTACTACCGAATTATTCAAATGTTTAACCAATCAAGTACATGTTTCGTTATGTATTTTAAAATGTTCTTCTACCAACAAAGATGTTAAATTGCATTAACTATTTATTATTCTTTACAATAACTAAAATTGATGTTATCGGAAACGAAATCAGAAATGATTTTACTTTGATTGGATGTTTTTTATATCGTTAAAACTTAATCATTTTATATAATTTAAAATTGCACAAGCGGTGTTCGCCAAAGAAGGACAAAAATCTACAATAACAAATCAACACTTCTATGATAATAAGCTATATGTGACACTACAAATAAACACTAATTGATATAATCTAATGAAAATATTTATTACAACCCTATTTCAATTCATAAGTACTGAATTTGTCTTCAATAATTGAAAACGAATAAATATTATCAAACTACACCTCAACACAACTGACAATTCTGACATATAGTTTTGGATGCAGCCTTTTCATGTGACTTAATATCTAACTCAAATGTAGTACTTTATAATAGTAACATAAATAATGGTCGAAAAAAATATAGCCGAATTTCGAAAAAAAAAATTGTATAAAATTTCCTTCAAAATCATTTCAAAAGTTTAAAAAGCAGTAAATTTAAACTTTCAAATATTCCCGCTACATAATTCTGGACGAAATTATACCCTATTCGCAATATATGCAGCTATACTCTAGTCGCTGGAGGCGACAAACGCACTTGATTCGCCAACTTACAAGTCTGACAGCTTTCGTACATGCGCAGGACATTATATTGTCTTCTTTGATTTCAAATTTTTGACATTTATGTTGATTATTAACATTTATTTTCGTCTTGTTTTTTTTTCTGTTGTGAAACTGAACTTGGAAAGGCATTGAAACTAATTTAAGTAGTACTAGCTGAACGAAAGATGCATTGTCAACCCTACTTAGATAACGTGTGGTTAGCCATATACAAATAATATAAAAATTTAACACTTGACAAACAGATATGATTCGCTTTTCTTTTATGTGAAAATACGTTTTAATTTTGTTTTGCATTTGAATTTGCACTATATTTTATTTAAATAATAAAAATTAATGTTAATGTAATTAATTAGAATGTTAAGTTTTGAATAACAAATAACTAGTGAAATGTGTTGATTAATTTTATTTAAAATTTAATAAGATAAGTTGTGTGAGATACATGTAAACAAATAATAGTTTCAAATAAAAGTTAATATTACGTAAGTAATTACATAATTTCATGTTTAATATGTAATAAATTATGTAACTATTTCAATATAATACATAAAACTTTAGTTTTAGATGTTATTGAATAATTCCTAACAACATTTTGATGGAATATTCTTACATGATATTTTATTCTTTATATAGTGGATATGCTTTAATGTTCAAAACACAAAATAACTTTTTATTTGCTAATAACGACGACGGAGAAGGAAATGAACGCAGTAATTTGGGAACATTTGATTTAAATGCCTGGGATGCCGTAAAATTCAGGAAACACATATTTAGAAAGATGGTTCCACAGACAAGAAGTACGCGTCATAAACGTGTCTCGAAATTTAAGCGTACGATCAAACATAAATTTAACAGAATGTGAGTGTCATAACCGAGGTAGTCGTGAATTAGATGGAATTACCCGAATATTAATCATAATTCTCAGTAGAACATGTACGTTTGCCATCTTCCATAGTTGGAATACCTTTAGAACCGCCTCGTAAACTGTATATCATAAGTCATTCCAATTTAACCATCATGTTTGTCAGGAAATCAGATGGTAACAATAAACATCATTACAAATAATTTGTTGTATATAATACATATATAATATTTAAAACTTATCACCCATTATTTTATAGTTACATTAGTCTGTATTATTTTGATAAATTTAATTGTTCTCACAAAATAATAAAATAATACTAATAAGATTCTTAAATCACATATTATTAAATAAACGATATTGGAATATTTCGATAAAAGTATAAAATAGAAAAAATTCCCAAAAGAAATGTAATCTGTAATTTATGTAAGTATACACTAATATTTACTGTAGATTAGTAAAATAATCTTTGAATATAATGTATTGTAACCATCACCGCGAATAACTTAACTTTTTTTTTATCTTATCTAATTCATTTAAGTTATCAAATTTAATTTATATTTTCGATAATTTAATAGATTTATTTTATACGAACTTATAACAGAAAATACGGATTGATAAATAAAAATTATTAAGAAACATAATCATAACATTTATATCGATGTCTGACGAAGAAAATAAAATTTTTGCAGAGTTACAATAATTAGTAATAATTTTAATAAATACATTTTTTATGCATTTATCTGATATAATTCATCACATCATCATCATCATCATCATCTTGAATTTTATTTCACAAGAAAACCAAAGGACATCAACAAGACTGCGAGCTGCGACTGATATACGATTGCTCTAAATCAAAATTTTTTTTCCCCCATGACCTTCACATCAAGTGTTAGCTGTTGCAATTTTAAAGTGTGTCTCGTCACGAGAACACATTGTTTTGGAGTTAAACCATAATCAAAATATGTTTGCAATCTTAGTGAATTAGTCTCACATAAAAAAAAATAATTCACTATATTTGATATGTTCAAAAACATTTAAATCCAATGCAGCAAATACCATTGAGACTGTCGATTTTTAGTTGATTCTTTTCTATATCTCTAATCTCATCAAACACAGGTTAAGGTAGAGATGAGATTTTAATATAATAAGTTCAGGGCATAGAAAATGTTAAATTTATATTTTAATAACTTCCTTTACAATGAGAATTATTAATATTATTTCTTTTTTATTTCTCAATCATTCATTGATATTTATTTAAATTTATATATTTAAAAAAAATATTTAATAACTAAATTATATTTTTTCATTACAGATTACTTATAACGCCTTACATATTACAATATGCATATCAAGGATATATTTACAAAACAATGCTTTTTAGGTGTAGTTGGTATACTTCTAGTTGCATTTGGTAGTGCAATAGCAATATTTTGGCTGGATATATTTGAAAGTATGATGGCAAAGGTAATGATTATTGTTATTTAATTTGTATACGTCATGAATTGAATGGTCAATTAGAACATCTATAGAGATTACTGAATTCAAGTTTACTTATACTTAAAAAGTTACAGTTAACTCAGTTACAATCCTAGATCAGAAGACATATAGTCTTCTGATCGAAGTTGGAAACAGGATCATCATTGTCTGAGACTTTACGACTGAATATAAATATTTTTGATCACGATTTTATACGTCATAAAATTAATTTCCACCCATAAATACTGAAAAACAGGGTTCAATCCCAAATTATTAAATAATTCATGTTTATTTTACATTTCGTATACACATACAACAATATAACTTCAGATATAAAGCTAAACATTTCTATAATCTGATCTTCAGATTGATAAGCAGACTATACATAAATTGATGTCTTTAATGGAAAAAGATCCAGATACAAAAGATATAATCGTATTTTTTAATGTATATGTACTTTAATGTATATCATCTTGAAGCTAATATTCATTTTGCGAATTTTATATTCATGAGTACTCGCATATAAATATGTATACAATTTCTTAATAACCTTAAATAGGTTATTAAAAGATGTCTTTTAATAAAAAGTCTTAATTGGACAACAATTTAAATTAAATTATATCTTGTATATGTGACAGAATTTCGTCTATAAAAATCATATATTCATATTAATGAATTGCATTTATGTACGGGTATATATAAAAAAAAAATCAATTGTTTTAATATGTTCAATAAAAGTATGATAGGATCAACGAACCACCCACGTCTATTAATTGCATATATTTTATGTTTAAAAGATTTCAGAATTGATGTTTATGTTTAATTTTTGTTCATCGATCTTAGGAAATGAAATTGGGTCCAAATACAAAGACTTATGATTTATGGAAAACACCACCTCTATCAATGAGTTTGGATATATACCTATATAATTGGACAAATCCAAGTGATTTCTTAGAAGATAATTTCCCGAAACCGATATTAAAAGAAATTGGACCATATAGATTTACAGAAAAATTGGATAAAACAGATATTACATGGAATCCAGATAATTCTACTGTTAGTTATATGAAAATGAGCACATTTAAATTTGATCCTATTAATAGTATTGGAAATTTAGATGATATTATTACAACTATTAATCCGGTAGCACTGGTGAGTACTGTATTAGTTGTAATATATTAGTTTTCTTTAATTAAAATAATCAACGTTAACAGTGTGTAATTATTTGTTTTAAAGATCTTGACAAAAATTTTATATATGGTATTTTATGGTAAATTAGAAAATCTATTCAAATGAGAACAGTTATATTGCTTGAGTTCTGTTCGTCTATGATATGACATAAATGGAATATATTTCTTTTTTTTTTTTATATGTAAAGAATCTATTGTAACAAAGTACTTTATGTAGTCTGACTGTAATAAATTACGAAAACTATTCAAATCACTTTTTCTACTTCATGGATAAAAAAATTATTCTGTACCTTGAAGCGAAACAAGTAACAGACTTGAATTTTTATATACCTGCATACGTTTATGCTCGCCTGATACTGGATTTTTTAAATGATACGCCTAATACTAAATTTTAAAATAGAGCTGTGTTTGCAAATATGCTCTAGATACGTTCACCCTGACTCAATTGTATTGGACGCATTATAGTGTATCGTGTTGCATAATGTAATAATCATCGTGTCTTACTTCTATTTTCGATGTTTATTCAGATATAACAACAGGGATCTATTTTATTGTCTTCCATATTTCAGGCAATATTCTTAAATATTGCTGTCACTTAATTGACCAGAAATAATATAATATAACAAATTTTCAATAAATTTTTTTTTTTATTATTCAAGTCGGCCGCCTCAAATGCTTTAACATGGTCATATGTTGAACAGAAAAAAGTTTCTATTGGTCTATCAATGTATAATCAACAGTCATATGTTACAAAAACATCAAGTGAATTATTATTTGAGGGTTATCAGGATGATATCATTGATATGGCTATTGAAATGCAATCACTTGGTGCACAAGGTTTTAATGTACCCGCCGATCGTTTTGGATGGTTCTATACAGTAAGTCTATAAAATATAGTGGTTTTTATTGTATACTTTTCTTCTATATTCTTTCTGTTCATTTCTTATAGAAAAATGCTACCAAAGAATTGTCTGGATACTTTAATATGCATACAGGCAATGAAGATATATCACAAATTGGTGCTGTTAAAAATTGGAACTATAAATCACATACGGATTTTTTTCCAAATCAATGTGGTGCGGTAAAGGGGAGTGCCGGTGAATTTTATGCACCA
The DNA here is from genome assembly GCA_027564355.1 of Penthetria funebris. Classification (NCBI taxonomy): domain Eukaryota; kingdom Metazoa; phylum Arthropoda; class Insecta; order Diptera; family Pleciidae; genus Penthetria; species Penthetria funebris. Next base: position 1,519 of record JANSTX010009557.1, on the reverse strand, counting down.
AAACAAACAAAAGATAAACCAATTTATATATTTACACCGGATTTATGTCGCAGTATTTTATTTGAATATGAAAGTGAAGTTGAGGTATTAGGTGTTATGGGTTATAAATATGTAGCTGGTAAAAAAACTGTTGATAATGGTACAATGTATCCGGAACAGAAATGTTTTCAATCGAAAAATCGAACAATACCGTCTGGTGTATTTGATATTTCAGCATGTCGTTATGGATTACCCGGTTATTTATCATTTCCCCATTATTATGCAGCTGATCCCTATTATTTAAATTTTATTGATGGCATTGATGGACCGTCTAAAGAAAAACATGAATTCTATATTATACTTGAACCATTTACGGGTATTGTTTTAGAAGTTGCGGCAAGATTACAAATTAATTTATTAGTTGAACCGGTAAAAAATGTTGCACTTTATCAATTTGCACCGTATATGTTCTTTCCGGCACTGTGGATGGAACAAAAGGTTACAATTAATGAAGAAATGGCAGCCGAAATCAAAAATGTTTTATTCATACCAACAATTGGCTATATTTGTTTAGGTATAATTATTTTAATTGGACTTATTATGGTCTTTTGGTTACCGGTTAGAAGATTATGTCGTGATAAATTTAAAACAAATTCTTCAGATTGTAAAAAACAAAATATTTGTTTGGAAAAGGGTGGCGACAAAAATTTAGAAGGTTCACCACTTATGGTTAATAGTGCCAAAAATCAAAATGACATTATTTTAGTTAAAAATAATAAAAAATTGGAAGAACATATAAAATTACCACCTTTAGCTGAAAAAGAACCCGATTTGTGATACTGTTGTGGGGTATATTACTCAATATATTATTATATGTGTAGTTAATATTTTTTTATTTTTTTTTTTATTTATATTTATATATTTTATTATAAATATAAATTTAAATAATATGAGTAGCTATATGGTAATTAAAAAAGTAGTTATATTTATGAATGTGCCAATAATTAATTATATAAATATTATAAGACATTTATAAATTATATTTTAAGTATAGAGAGATTATTATGGCTATTATTAATTAAGACAATTTTTTTTCCAATTAAGTGATAAATTTAAAAAAATAAAATAGTTAAGTTAGGAAAATATGTTATGTTTCATTCAAACATATAATACAAAAAAGATTATTATTTTTATATTTACATTAATATTGATTATATATTTATATATTTTATAATTAAATTATATTCGTTTTTTTTTTTTTTAATTATGGTTCTATATAAAATTATAAATAAAATTAACTACTAAATAAATCATAAATATAAATATTGACTCAAAGATACATAAAAAGATATGGTCATTTAAAAATAAATTATTAGTTAAAATTTTAATTATAAATAAAGGATGATCATCTATATTTTTGAATCCTTATATAAATAAATCTGTTAAAATATATCCACGCGTTTTAAGACAAATAATAGTTTAATAAAAAATAGTTCTTAGATCATTCCACGGTATTATCGATGTTATTCCTTTATATCTG
>JANSTX010009556.1:1530-37657 GCA_027564355.1 Penthetria funebris | reverse complement strand
AAAATAATTATAATTATAATTATAATTTTAATTAAAATAATTATATTTATAATTATAATAATAATCTTTCAAATATAAAATATAATATTAAATTAGCTGCCTTACAAGTGAGATAGCAAATTAATTGGCCTTAAACATAAATATGGGTTAATTATTTAATAATATGAAGAATATAATAATTAAATGTTAATTTATTTTGTTTTTTTTTTTAAATTAATAAAATAAAAAAAAAAATTATTTCACAGTTGATGCATAAAATTTATGTGATTTTGTGTCACGTGTATGTTTAAATGTACCTTTATCAATGTGTGCGGCAGGACAAGGCCCAACATGTGTTTTCATAAATTCCCTTTTATATACACTAGAACCATACGATGATGGATCATCACCACCTAAAGTGAAACTTGATTGATTAACTGTACGACGCGTTACAACACGATCAGCAGCATTATGATTTGTAAAACTACCATAATTTCTGGATTCCGATTTACCATAAAATTCACCGCCACCAACTGATAAATTATCCTTACGCACAATTTTCGATAATTGATCATTATTTGTATAACGATCCATATCTTTACCCTGTCGATGTAAACTACTATAACTTTTGCGATCCGATGACGTATAAATAGCTTGATCATGTAAATTCGAAATGCTTTTACGTTGTATAGCACCAGTAGAACTCATACTGCTATTCGATTGTAAACCATCATTTATTGAACTTGTCATACCCTTACGATGAAATACAGAATTTGCAACATCTGCTGATGATGCTAAAACATTTTTTCTGTTATAATTTTGTTGATTGGATGTAGATTGTTGTGTTGATGACATATAATTTTTTGATGATTCTGTAGACGATGATATAATATTTTTCTCATTATGCTCGACAATATTTTTCATTGTTGTTGATCTTGAATCTTGTGCATTACTAATATTATTATTTGAACGATTCACCGATGTTGTATTCGAAATATTAACAGATGAATTATTGCCACCAGAATGTAAATTATTAACAGAATGATGACCAGATAAATGTTGCGAATCTCTTGAATCAATAGAATGTTGTTGATGTTGTTGATTTAATACATCAGAACTACCATAACGTGTTGATCTTGTATTATGTAGTGTCGTTTTACCATTAACTGTATCATGTTGATTTATTACATTCGAACCAGTTCTTGAATTTTGAATAATTTTACCATCGACTGTCTTTCTATTTGAATTATCTGTTGTCGACTGAGAAATTCTTGAAGTTTGAATAGTATTATCATTAGATTTATTTTGATTTAATATATCAGAACCCATATGAACTGTTTTGGTATTATATTCGGATCGAGTATTATTATTATTATTGTTAATTGCATGTTGACTGATAATATTGGAACTTGAAGACGATTGAGTAATTTTTGAACTTTGTGTTTGTTTTTCATTACTGGCCAATTGTTGTTTTATTCCGTAATCTGATGTTCCTAAATGTCGATTAACTATTGTACCAGAATCTCTTGTCAAATGATTATTAACATCCGAATTATCTACAATCAAATGTCCAATAGATGAATTCTTATTAATAATTTTATTATTAGATGTTTGATGTTGATGATGTTCCTGATGTTGACGATGATGATGTTCCTGATTTATTACATTTGAAACATGTTTTGTTGTTGATGAAACTGTATGATGCTGATGATCATTCATATTTGAATGTGTACCACCTGTTCGTACAGTTGTAGTGCGAATTGTTTTATCGTCAGTAGTATTTTGATTTGAAATTTCACCCGTTTGTTGTGTACCACCTGTTCGTACAGTTGTAGTGCGAATTGTTTTACCGTCAATTGTATTTTGATTTGAAATTTCACCCGTTTGTTGTGTACCACCTGTTCGTACAGTTGTAGTGCGAATTGTTTTATCGTCAATTGTATTTTGATTTAACATTTCACCCGTTTGTTGTGTACCACCTGTTCGTACAGTTGTAGTGTGAATTGTTTTACCGTCAATTGTATTTTGATTTGAAATTTCACCAGTTTGTTGATTAATTGTTCTTCTATTTATAATATTTTCAACATTTCCATTTGTAATATTTTTAATTTTATTGATATTTTGAGTATTTTCATCGTTTTGTTGTAAATACTTTTGATTTTCTATATTCGTTCGATTTATTGTGTGTGAGACACTTTCATTAATATTCGAGACATTCTTTTTATTAATAACATTTGTGGAAGCATTTTCAACCGTTTCTGTATGATGTGTCCTTGCCTGACTTCTTGTTTGAGTTATTACTTTCGGAGCATGAGATTTTTTATCATTGCCAACAACAGTGGTAACTTTCATTGTGGTCATTACAATGGTACCGTCTTTTAATTTATTATCAGATACATCTTCATGAGTTTCTTTCATAATATTATTTTTATTAATTGCATTATTGTAATTCATTTGACTTGTTGTCTTCATAATTGTTGTATCTGTTCCAAGTTTTATTGATGATTGCATATGTTTCTTTGTATTAATAATATCTTTTTTATATTGATCAGTACGTGTCGTGACTTGTTGTTTTCTTGGACGCTCAAAATCACCTTCTGGTTTCAAATTATCTTTTGGTTTAATTATTTTTGGTCTTTCTACTGACTTATAAGAATCTTTTTCAGGTGAATAGAAATTACCTTCAGGTTTTAAATTGTCTTCGGGCTTAATTGGTGTTGGTCGTTCACTGGGTTGGAATTTTTGTTTTTCTGGTGTGTACATTTTACCTTCTGGTTTCAAATTATCTTCGTGTTTAATTATTTTTGGTTTGTCAGCAGGTTTAAAATCAGTTTTATGTGGTCTTTCGAAATCACCCTCAGGACGTAAATTGTCACTGTGTTTAATTGGTTGACGTTTCTCGCCAGGCAAAATAGGTGATTGGATGGGACGATCAAAAGTACCCTCAGTACGAAGATTATCTGTTGGTTTCACTTGTTTTGGTCTTTCAGTTGGAATAAATTGACCTTTTTTCGGTGCATAGAATTCACCTTCTGATTTCAAATTATCAACCGGTTTGACTGGAGCTGGTCTATCAGATTTTTGGAATTCAGTTTTTTCAGGTGCATAAAATTTACCTTCAGGTTTAAGATTATCAGATGGTATTACCTGTGTCGGCCTCTCACTTGGTTTATATTGGGTTTTCTCTGGGGCATAGAATTGACCTTCAGGCTTTAGATTATCTGTTGGTTTAATTTGTGTTGGACGTTCACCAGATATATAATCAGCTTTATCTGGAGTATACATAATACCTTCTGGACGTAAGTTGTCACTGTGTTTAACTTGTTTAGGTCGATCAGCTGGCCGGAATGTTTCTTTACCAGGTCTATCAAATGTACCCTCTGGATGAAGATTATCCTCTGGTCGTATTTGTTGTGGTCTCTCTGCTGGACGGAATGGTTTCTTATCTGGTGCATAGAATTCACCCTCAGGTTTAAGGTTATCCATCGGTTTTACTTGACGTGGTCGTTCACCTGGTTGGTAATCAACTTTTTCTGGTGTATAGAATTCACCTTCTGATCGTAAATTGTCACTGTGTATAATTTGTTTAGGACGTTCAGCTGGTCTAAATTTATCTTTCTCTGGTCTATCAAATGTGCCTTCGGGACGAAGATTATCCTCAGGGCGTATTTGTTGTGGTCTCTCGCCTGGCGAGTATTTTTGTTTATCTGGTGTATAAAATTGACCTTCTGGCTTAAGATTATCTGTAGGTTTTACTTGATGTGGACGTTCTCCAGGTCTATAATGTTCTTTTTCAGGAGTATAGAATTCACCTTCTGGACGTAAATTATCACCAGGAATTATTTGCTTCGGCCGTTCAGCTGGTGTAAATTTCCCCTTTTCGGGACGATCAAAAGTTCCCTCAGGCCGGAGATTGTCCTCTGGACGTACTTGTTGTGGTCGTTCTGCAGGCTTAAATTTATCTTTTACTGGTCTATCAAATGTACCTTCAGGACGAAGATTATCTTCAGGACGAATTTGTTGAGGTCTATCTGCTGGTCTAAATGATTGTTTATCTGGTGCATAAAATTGTCCTTCTGGCTTAAGATTATCATGTGGTCTAACTTGACTTGGTCTCTCACCAGGTCTATAATCTGATTTCTCAGGAGTATAAAATTCACCTTCTGGTTTCAAATTATCTGTTGGTCTTACTTGACTTGGTCTCTCACCGGGTTTGTAGTGTATTTTTTCTGGTGTATAAAATTCACCTTCTGGTCGTAAATTATCACCGGGTATTATTTGTTTTGGGCGTTCAGCTGGTGTAAATTTCCCCTTTTCGGGACGATCAAATTTACCTTCAGGTCGGAGATTATCCTCTGGACGTATTTGCTGTGGTCGTTCTCCAGGTCTAAATTTGTCTTTTTCAGGTCTTTCAAATGCACCTTCAGGACGAAGATTATCTTCAGGCCGAATTTGTTGCGGTCTTTCAGCAGGTCTAAATTGTTGTTTTTCTGGTGTATAAAATTCTCCTTCTGGTTTAAGATTATCATGCGGTCTTACCTGACTAGGTCTCTCTCCGGGACTATAATCAGTTTTATCTGGTGTATAGAATTCGCCTTCTGGTTTTAGATTATCTGTTGGTCTTACTTGCTGTGGTCGTTCGCCTGGCCGGTATTGCGTTTTCTCAGGGGTATAAAATTCACCTTCTGGTCGCAAATTATCGTCAGGTATTACTTGCTTTGGACGTTCAGCCGGTCTGAACTTATCTTTCTCTGGTCTATCAAAAGTACCTTCAGGACGAAGATTATCTTCAGGTCTCTTTTGTTGCGGTCTTTCAGCAGGTCTAAATTGCTGCTTATCTGGTGTATAAAATTCTCCCTCTGGTTTAAGATTATCCGAAGGTCGCACTTGACTTGGGCGCTCACCAGGTCTATAATCAGTTTTTTCCGGTGTATAGAATTCACCTTCGGGTCGTAAATTATCGTCAGGTATTATTTGCTTTGGACGTTCAGCTGGTGTATATTTATCCTTTTCAGGTCGGTCAAATGTACCTTCTGGGCGAAGATTATCGTCTGGACGTATTTGATGCACACGTTCCGCTGGTCTAAATTTATCTTTCACTGGTCTTTCAAAAGTACCTTCAGGGCGAAGATTATCTTCAGGACGAATTTGTTGAGGTCTATCAGCTGGTCTAAATGGTTGCTTATCAGGTGTGTAAAATTGTCCTTCTGGCCTTAAATTATCCTGCGGCTTTACTTGGCTTGGTCTTTCTCCGGGTCTATAATCACATTTCTCTGGAGCATAAAATTCACCTTCTGGTTTTAAATTATCATCATGTCTAATTTGTTTCGGTCTTTCGGCTGGTTTAAATTGCTCTTTCTCCGGTCTTTCAAATGACCCTTCTGGTCGCAGATTATCATCATGTTTGATTGGCTGACGTTTTTCTGCAGGACCAATCGGCTTGTGTACTGGTCGATCGAACTCACCTTCAGGATGTAGATTATCAACAGGTCGTTTCTGTTGAGGACGCTCGGCAGTCTGATACGGTTGTTTTTCCGGTGAATAAAATTGGCCTTCAGGTTTAAGATTATCTGTAGGTCTGACTTGATTTGGCCGTTCACCAGGTCTATAATCAGTTTTTTCAGGTGTATAAAATTCACCTTCTGGTCGTAAATTATCACCAGGAATTATTTGTTTTGGACGCTCAGCTGGAATATATTTATTCTTTTCTGGTCTATCAAATATACCTTCTGGACGAAGATTGTCCTCAGGACGTATTTGTTGTGGTCGTTCAGCAGGAGTGAATGTGGTTTTCTCAGGTGTGTAAAATTCTCCTTCAGATCTTAAATTGTCTGATGGTCTGACCTGTTTAGGTCGTTCACCAGGTGTGTAATCAAGTTTATCTGGAGTGTAAAATATACCTTCTGGCCACAAATTATCGTCAGGTATTATTTGTTTTGGACGTTCAGCTGGTATAAATGTACCCTTTTCGGGTCTTTCAAATTTACCTTCAGGTCTTAAGTTATCATCATGTTTTATTAGTTGGCGTTTTTCAGCTGGTCCAATTGGTTTATGGACAGGTCTCTCAAACTCTCCTTCAGGATGCAGATTATCTGATGGTCTTTTCTGTTCTGGTCTTTCAGCTGGATGGAATACTTGTTTGTCTGGTGTATAAAACTTGCCCTCAGGTTTTAGATTATCAATAGGTTTTACTTGACTTGGTCGTTCTCCTGGTTTATAATCCTGCTTGTCAGGAGTGTAAAACTCGCCTTCAGGTCTTAAATTATCAATTGGTATTACTTGTTTAGGTCGATCTGCTGGCTTGAATCCAATTTTTTCAGGTCTCTCAAACTCACCTTCTGGATGAAGGTTATCATCTGGACGTATTTGTTGTGGCCTTTCGGCTGGACGGAATGGTTGTTTTTCTGGAGTGTAAAATTGACCTTCTGGTCTTAAATTATCTGTTGGTTTAACTTGACTGGGTCGTTCACTAGGTCTATAATCAGTTTTTTCAGGAGTGTAAAATTCTCCTTCCGGTCTCAAGTTATCGTCTGGTTTAATTTGTTTTGGACGTTCAGCAGGTCTATATTGATCCTTTGTTGGTCTAACAAACGCACCTTCTGGTCTCAAGTTATCATCATGTTTTATTAGTTGTCGGATCTCTGATGGTCCTATAGGTTTATGCATAGGACGATCAAATTCACCTTCTGGATATAGGTTATCAATGGGTCTCTTTTGTTGTGTCCTTTCTGCTGGTTCAAACGGTGTTTTATCTGGTGTATAGAATTTACCTTCTGGATGTAAGTTATCGGTAGGTATGATTTGTTTTGGTCTTTCAGCTGGTCTATATTTATCTTTAACCGGACGATCAAATTGTCCTTCTGGATAAAGATTATCATATGGTCGTTTCTGCTGAGGTCTTTCGGCTGGAACATATTGTTGCTTATCAGGTGTATAAAATTGTCCTTCTGGCTTAAGATTATCAGTTGGCCTTACTTGATTTGGTCTTTCACCAGGTCTATAATTCTCTTTTTCGGGAGTATAAAATTCACCTTCAGGACGTAGGTTATCGTCTGGTTTTATTTGCTTTGGGCGTTCTGCAGCTCTATATTGTTCCTTTTCTGGTCGTTCAAATTCTCCCTCAGGGCGTAGATTATCGTCATGACGAATAGGTTGCCTTTTTTCAGCAGGTTCAACTTGTTTAGAAGAAGGTCTATGAAAATCACCTTCAGGATGAAGATTGTCATTAGGTCTTTTTTGTTGTGGCCTTTCAGCTGGTCTAAATATATCCTTTTCAGGAGTATAAAATTGACCTTCTGGTTTAAGGTTATCGGTTGGTTTAAATTGACTTGGTCGTTCACCAGGCATATAATGTTCTTTCTCTGGTTTATAAAATTCGCCCTCTGGCCTTAAGTTGTCATCAGGTATTATTTGCTTTGGACGCTCAGCTGGCCTATACTGTTCTTTCACTGGTCTATCAAACTCACCTTCAGGATGTAGATTATCACTTGGGCGACTTGCTTGTGGTCTATCTGCTGGTTGAAATATTTGCTTTTCTGGTGTATAAAATGCACCTTCTGGTTTTAAATTATCGTCATGTTTAATTTGTTTCGATCTTTCAGCAGGTAAGAAGTCTTCTTTTGTGGGTCTCTCAAATGTGCCTTCCGGTCGCAAGTTATCGTCGGGCTTAATTGGTTGACGCTTTTCTGCTGGGCTATACGGTTTATGTTCCGGTCTCTCAAATAAACCTTCTGGTCGCAAATTATCATCAGGACGTACTTGTCGTGGTCTTTCGGCAGGTCTAAATTGTTGCTTTTCTGGTGTGTAAAATTGTCCTTCTGGCTTTAGATTATCAGTTGGTCTTACTTGATTTGGTCTTTCACCAGGCATATAATTCTCTTTTTCTGGTGTATAAAATTCGCCTTCTGGTCTTAAGTTATCTCCAGGTATAATTTGTTTTGGACGTTCAGCTGGTCTATACTCTTCTTTTTCTGGTCTCTCAAATTTGCCTTCTGGTCTGAGGTTATCGTCAGGTCGCCTCTGTTGTGGTCTTTCGGCAGGCCGAAATTGTTCCTTTTCAGGTGCATAAAATTCACCCTCTGGTTTCAAATTATCGGTAGGTTTAACTTGACTAGGTCTTTCACCGGGATGGTAATCTGACTTTTCAGGTGTATAGAACTTACCTTCGGGTCTTAAATTATCTTCTGGTTTTACTTGTTCACGACGTTCTGCTGGTTGATAAGCTGGTTTATCGGGTGTAAATAATTTTCCCTCAGGTTTTAAATTATCTTCATGCCTAACAACTTTTGGAACTTCAGCTGGACGGAATTCTTGTGTAGTTGGACGTTCAAAGTTTCCTTCCGGTTTTAAGTTATCTTCAGGTTTCACTTGTGTAACTTTCTCTCCTGGTCTGTATTGAATTTTTTCGGGAGTATAAAATTCGCCTTCAGGTCTTAGATTATCAACATGTTTTACAATTGTTTGCTTAACAGATTGGGTATCGTTTCGTTTATAATAGTCTTCTTGAGATGTTGTTGTTTGCTGAATGGTTGTGTCTTCCTTTTTAAAGAATTTATCATAGTCATCTTCTGTCCACGTTCTTTTCCTATGTGTTTGATAAATAACTTCTTTGTCTGTAAAATCAGTTTGATTTGTTGTTTTGAAATTAATTTCGCCCTCTGATATTAAATTATCGGTGTGTTTAGTAATTATTTTCGAACGTGTAAAATTATCAGTATGATCAACATAATCTAATGATGATGTTGTATCGGTTAAAATATCTCCTTCCAATTTTGTCCATGTATTTCGACGAATTGGAGTAGATCTCTCAATTGTTAGTTCTGTATGTACACTTCTGTTTGTAGTAGTATCTGTAAATAATTAAATAATTTGTATACAAATTTTAATATATTTAAAATAATATATTTATTATAATATATTTTTAATATAATCTAACCGAGGCGCGTCATACCATCCGATACTCAATGAGTATCATCAAATAAAAAGTGCCATTAATCATGAGTGATATGATAAGGAATACTAATTCGTATCAACCATGCTGCACTTATGTTGTTTTTGCTCAATTTAATTACGGAATCAATGGCTGTAAATATGGTATGAAGTTTTAAATATGTATTAGTGTGAGATAAGAATTAGGGAATTAGAAGAAATGATGATGTATATATAAAGTGGAGATTAAGACTCACGCTTGGAATCACGTCGGCCTCGGAAGAAGAGTGGGTATTTAAGCACCCATAAAAGTGTTGATACAGCCACGTAGAATTATAATTTATTAATTATTATAATATAATAATAATGATATTATATAATTATATGATAATGATGTTATAACGACTGCGAACGAATGCAAGTGGAATAGTTGTCATTTCACTGAGACTTGATGTTAAAGTTCCTCATATCTGCAAAGTTGGTTTTGTTCAGTGTTATAAATCAGAACATCGGCCGGCCGATGTTAATGAATTAGGAGTCCGTCATTATTGTACATCTCTCCCACCCGTTCTAAAAAGTAACGGATCATTGGAAGTTTAATTCTGTGATTGATAGGTTCTCCATACATAGACATATTCTTCCACAACGTTTCAAACTAGAGTTATTACAATTTCTGATGTTGTTTAAGACTTTTAGTGTTGTCTTACTACCATTCCAGCGAGATATATTCTACGATTGCTTAAATGCTTATATTCACAACAGGGTCTTCTGGCTCCAGTTATTAGAAGGAGAATTTAAGGTTCAAGTACTCTTTCCATTTGATGTGATCTACTGGCTCTTTTTAAAATTGGGATTATTCAAAGTAACGAGTCAAAGGTTCTTCTTGCGATGTTAACTAAGTGTGGATTATATTTTAGTGTGTTGGTAAATGTTATCACGAGGTATACTAGTTTCCTTGTATTATTCTATTTGAAGCGAGTTGATAGTATATATGTACATGAAACTACAAATTAACATCGTGATGCCACCCTATGCATCCATAGGGTATAAATTAAGATGATGATGTGTATTTCGCGTTTTCACAAAATTTAAAAAAAAATACTCTTTTATATGTACAATATCTTCTTACCTTCAAATTCACCACTTATTACTAGATTATCTTCAGGTCTATAACCTTCTGGTCGTTTAACAGGTTGATATTTTTGCGTCTCTGGTCTATAGAACTCTCCCTCTGGTTTTAAATTGTCATGTGGTCTTTTTTGTTCTGGACGCTCAGCCGGACGGAATTCAGATTTTTCAGGTCTTTCAAATGTGCCCTCAGGTTTCAAATTATCTGTAGGTCTTATTTGTTCAGGTCTTTCAGAAGGCCTGAAATCTGTTTTTTCTGGACGTTGAAAGTCACCTTCTGGTTTCAAATTATCTTGCGGTTTTTTTTGAACTGGACGTTCAGCTGGCATAAATCCGGGTTTATCGGGTGAGTAAAATTCACCTTCTGGTTTTAAATTGTCAGAAGGTTTTTTTGGTTCTGGTCGTTCAGACGGACGGAATTCCAATTTTTCAGGACGTACAAAATCGCCTTCTGGTCTCAAATTATCTTGAGGTTTTTTCTGTGTTGGTCTTTCGCCCGGAATAAAACCTGGTTTTTCCGGTGAATAAAATTCTCCTTCTGGTCGCAAATTATCAGTAGGACGTTTTAATGGTGATCTTAAAGTAGAATAATCCAACTCTTGAACAGTAAAATCGTCATTATATGCAGAGATTTTTTCAACAGATATTGTTTGCGATGTAGTATACTGATCATCTGGTTCATGTGTACATCTGTGACGCCTGTGAAAAGTTCAAAACTGATTTAACTTTATATGTTTTAATTGTTGCATATTAATAAATATATGATATAAAATTTTGAATCATAAACAACACACTAAAACAAAAAATACTATAGAAAATACATTCTAAAATACATTTTTTTCTTAATTTATGGTGATCCCTTCACTGAATATTGTCTATCATATAAAGCTAATCATATTAATTATAACATCATCTGTCTATACTATACTTTGTGTAAAATAGGATTATCATGAGAAAAACAATTACATTATAAGTTAACCGTCATGAATTCAGCATTTGTCAGTTTAGTCAGTCACGGTACGACTTCATCATTCATGGATGAATAAGAGAGGTTACTTCCAGTATGCATTTAACATCAAATATTCAAACCATAGAACTATAATTAAGACTGAGTAACTTAGTAGCATTTCGCCATAATCGATAAGCAAATCATTTCTGTTTCTCAATGTAATGCTCCAGAAGTTTCTGTCTTGTGTATCAGTAATCTATTCAAGTCATTTTGAAGAACCGATAACAAAGCAGACTATGGGCGACCACGATTACATTGGTAATAGGTGCAACTTCCAAATTAACTCGAATAAATTTTAATTTTTCGGAGACGTAAAGTGGATTACCGTCGATGATCATGTTTTGCAGAGGAATTTCTATTAAAAAGAAAATACATGTATTCTGTTTTCGTGTGTCTGATTCGTAGTCCGTTGACCTCCAATACTTAATTCCACAGCTTGAATTTGTTTTCTAGTTCGATTTGGACGTCACTTATTAAAACTATGTTATCTGCAATTAACGTAATCTACGGAAGATGATCCTGTATTGTACGATAAATATATTGCACAACAGTGATAAAGATTAATCAACTTAATGCAGAGCACTGATGCCCACCAATGTTAACATTGGAATTTAATCAGATGTTTCACGGATGGTTTGATCGCCAGATTAAAAGCGTTCAAATACATTAATTATAGCCCAAAAGTTAGCAATTCTTGTTTGCAATTACAAAAATAATTGAAATTTGAGAGCGCACTAAACATAAACTGCAGTCCATAGCTATCACTCAATAAGTTCAAGTATTATTTTCAATCTGCTCCATCGAGACAAATGGTAGAGAAGTGGTTTGCTGATTTTAAACGCGGCCGTACAAACACCGATGATGCTGAATGCTCTGGTCGCCCAAATTCGGTAGTTGTTCCAAACATAAAAAAAATCCACAAAATGGTTTTGACCGCTCGTAAGTTGAAGTTGCGTGAGATAGCTGACACCTTAAAGATATCAGAAGGTAGTGTATTTATTATTTTGCATGAACATTTGATTATGAGAAAGCTCGGTTCGAAATGGGTACCGCGTATGCTAACAGTCGATCAAAAACAACAACGCGTCGACAATTCACACCGATGTTTGAAGCTGTTGCAGCGCAATAAAAAGAATGTTTTAATGCGGTATGTGACAATGGATGAAACCTTGATCCATCACTACACCCCAGAATCATATTAACAGTCAGCTGAGTGGACACCCAAGAATGAAAACCGTCCAAAGCGACAAAAAACGCAAATGTCAGTTTGTAAGATTTTGGCCTCCGTATTTTGGGATGCGATATTTTATTCGGCGATTACCTTTAGAAAGGACGAACTGAATAGCAAATTATATGAAGTTATTGATGCGTTTGCAGGAAGACATTTGTAAAAAACGACACCAAATAATGAAGGAAAAACTGCTAATTAAAGTGAAAAAGAAGAAGTAAAAAAAATCTACAATAATTAACAATTAATAAAAATAATTTCAGGTTGTGAATAATGCTTACAGTTGTGAGGTTGGAACATCTGCAATTCACGGTTCTGAAAATCTGGATGACAACAACAACAATGTATCAAGAAAAAATTATTCAAAAATAACTTCAAATCTAAGAAGCCACGGAAAATATTACAAAGAATATGCAAAAAATGTTAGTTGCATTATTAACTATTCCTCCAACTTCAACAGAATGTGAAAGAACATTTTCAGTTTCATCAAATTTGTGTACAATTTAAAAATCTTCGTTAAGCGGCACATCGTTGATCGTCGATGATGAAATGCGAAATGTATTAGTTTTTGCTCTTCAGATATTTCTTCTGCCAGTCGACAAGCACGACATTAACACCATCTGCTGAAATCATACGTCATTACTAACATATTACGAGATAGATCTATCACGAGTTCCGGGTGACATCACGTGGTGGTAAGGATGGATTGAGTAAAATCGATTATAGTCGACCACTGCATTCGTCTCTGTTTACACGATCCAACTTTTATCGAAATGAAATCGAATTGGATGAAATTGGGTCGTGTAAACCAGTCGAAACGATATCGTTCCTGTCTCCTTTCGATTTTTTGACATTCAAAATGGCGTTTATTAACATTATTTGAAAAACATAAACTTATTTTTGTTTACAAAGCAGATAAAAAGAATTTCAGCCATATTGCATATACAATTTGATGAATAGTTGGATAACAAATTGGGTGTGTGTAAACGTTTCGACAGAAGACCCTCGTCACGTTAACTGAAGTTATAATCACTACCCCTGCTCCACGGTCTAAAACTTTAAAATATATCACTGATCACCTAATTCGATCCTTTATTATTATTATCAATTGTCAGGAATAAGTATTAATATTAGGTTTCCTTAGTTGTACATACCATAAAATTTAATTTACTTATATTCTTATATATACTATTACTATTGTTAATGTTGAGAACTTTTAGAGAAATTCCACAGGTCTGCATGTCTACGAAGAAGCAAGTGGTTTGGATATAATCTGTAAACATAATTATACTAACAAATGTATATAATAATTACACTAGCATAGATACGAGTATTGTATGATGCAAAGCAAAAACTGGTTTATATGGACCACGCAAATATAAAATTTCATTGAAAGTTTTCAATGATGTCATAATCTTATAACTTTAACTTTAACTTTAACAAATATAGTAAAGCCTGGTTTTTTAATGTGCTAAATTTTGTTCGTTTAATTTTATTTTGCTTAACTTTTACAATTCTTTTTAAAATATATGCAAAATTTATTATATAAACAGTTTCAGTACATGGTTACATATCCCTTGAATTATATATGCCAATAATTGGAATTTATTAAGTGGTTAATGAATAAATAATTAAGCTGAGGTATGGTTTTCTTATGTAATGCATAAATAATATAAACTTAAAAACCTAAGTACGAGTATATACATTACTGCATTTGTAAATACGAATACAATAAACGAATGTTTAACACATTGTATGAACATGGTGACGAATGAAGTGGACGATTATCAATGAAGTGGACGATTATCAATGAAGTGGACGATTATCAATGAAGTGCACGATTATCATCTTTGCCGCCATGCGGTATCACTGGTAACCCGACAATTATATATGTCAGTAATTACTGGTGATTGAGATAGTGTTTACTGACTGGTATAAAACACATCTCAGGAATAAGCTAGGTAGCTGGAGATAGATGCACCACTCAAGTGGAATATCCAAATTTGTAACTGTATAATTATGATTGATTTCATATTTTCCTGTTGGAAAATTTCAATTATAGTTTTTGAGTTCACATTTGATATTACATATATGCATATTGGAAACAGTAAATTAACATTGTAATGCCACCTTATGCGCCCTAGAGACATAAAGGTCAAGATAATTATGTATGAATATAATGTACTAAAATGAACAAAACTGCAGATTAATTCAATTATTATTCATAGATCTAACCAAAAACCTGACTTAATAAATGATGTTAATAGAGTCTTCCGGTGAATTATTCGATTATTAATTTTTAGAATACTCGAATTTTTCCTCAATACGTCGTTTATTCGGCAAACAATGATTAAACGCCAATTACTTTATATCTTCAATAGATCTGAAAAGTGAAGTTATTAAATAGTTCAAAATTAAAAAAATCACCCTCCAACATAAAGGGACTCCAGTTGAACTATATAAAACCAAATCCAAATAGCATATCAATTTCACAAACAAAAGATTGAGTTACCACCCGAGTTAAGTATGCATGGTGAAGTTACACCTTAGCACAATGCAGCCAAATATTTGGGCATCACACTTGATATCTGTGTCAAATGGAGCGAACACATCAAAATAAAACTTACAAAACAGAGACTACGCTACAGGCAACTCTATTGACTCATGGCACGTAATTAAATTGAATCCATCTGCAATAAAAATAAAACGTGTAATCATATGTTGAGGTCTATTTGGGTTTATGGCATCCAACTCTGGGGTTGTTCAGCTCCAAGTACTAAGGAACGCAGTTAATGCTCCTTGGTACATAAGAAACGATGACCTTCATCGGGACCTTGGTTTCCCCATGCTACATGAAGTAGTGAAACAGCATAAGAAGCGTTTGGACCTTGTACCAACATGAGCATCAAAATCTAACAGTGAAAATTTACTTGTAAGTCATTGGACTCTTGTAATATAAATTGCATTCTTAATGTAACAGAAAGAAAATTGATGATTGGTCCAGTTTTAATAAAAAATTTATAAATAAAAAAAAATAGTCTTCTACATTCATTCCAATGCTTCTCTAACATTTCGCTGCCTCTTTTGTAGAACGATTTACCTTTTGTCGCAAAATACCTTTCAGTTTCGGCGTTTCGCGTACCCATTTCGAACAGAGCTTTCGTATGATCAAATGTTCATGCAAGTCAATATACTGCATTCTGATATCTATTGCTTTGCTTGAACGGTATTTTTTCCCATTAAAAAGCAATGCTTTATCAACAAACGAAATTCAGATTTTTCCATTGCTTTAAAAATTACAAAAGTAGCATAACTAAAACCACTGTAACTTGTGAACTAAACGTCAGATTGTCATACATGTATCATTTGATGCTTGGTACTTCCTAAAATTATATGGATTTGTCAATAGTGGCGCCATCTATATGTCATCCTAAGAACTTATTGAGTGAGGATTACAACAAAGATTTAATTTTAAAAAATTACAATAAAAATCTCTGCTGATACGAAAATCTAAGCAAAAGTAGCAAAGAAAACGGGAAATGTATTATGTTATTACAGAGTTAAATGGTAAAGATTCTGTCAGGAGTTAGCATACACCAACTCTTGGACATGACTTTAAAAAGTATTCAAAAGCAATAGCACTGATACACTGGGAACTTTCAAGAAGTCTACAATTAATAGTATTGAATCTTTTACTTACAAAACACTTTCTAAAATGTGCAATAAACAATGATGATGTACAAACCAAAAGTTCAATTCAAATGAAACACAGATATGTTTGCAGTGATAAATAACTTAAGTCAAAACTCATGAATGACAAACTAAAAGCAAAATGGATAAATACAAACAATTTAAATCTGCTTCTATAGATGCAATCAAGTAGAGATAGAATCAGAAGTGATGATATCCGAAATGAATGTTAAATTCAATTTTACTAGGGTATGTAATAGTTTGATGACGAAAATAAGAGGTTTAAAGCCGGCCCAAGATGATACCATTTTAACCTTTACGCCGACCGCTTCATTTGTCACCTATAATGTGCGAAATGCAAGACGCAAAGACTTGCCAGTTCCTGATAACAGAATGCAATGAAAAAATTATGTTGTCTGCTTGATGATTGCTGAATCAGCAGAAATAGATATTTGTAAATTACCACTTTCAAACGACACAGTAATTAATCGTAGAATTAGATTTATATCTTATATTGAGTAAAGTACAGCCAAATCTCTTGCAAATTCATTATTCCAAGTTTGCCCTAAAAGACAACAAAACAGCTGATGTTACGGAAACACACATTTTATTACAATCGTCTGATGCATTTTCGAAAATTGTATATTTAACGAATTTGTACGTTGTCGAGAAATGTCTGATTGTTTGATTTCACAACAGGAAAACATATTTTCGATTAAATTAATTCTTTAGCAGAAATTAAGATCTCGTGGAACTTGTGCATGAACGGTGCTTCGGTTATGACTGGATCAATATAAAGTGTAGCACATGTAAGGAAACATAATGCAGATATATAAGTTACCTTCAAGAAAAATTGAAAATTTAAGATTACTGTAATGGACATCCTTAAAATTACGACATACAAACATACGATATTCTAATAATGTTTCTAAATAAATTTAAGCTTTCATAACAAAGTTGCAATTTTTTAGAATACGTAAGTTAAATACTCACCCACAGGTACAGATTTCACAAATACACTGATCGTGATGTGATGAGTACTGCTGTAATTTTGATTTCTTTTCGATTTTTTCATCTTTTGTTATTTTCGTTTTTCTATCATTTATAATCGTTTCATCTCTTCTTATGTCTGTATTATCTATAAGAGTTTTTCTGACGGATGTGTCTAGTTGGTTCTGTAACAAAAAAAAAACATGTTATTTACATTAAAGTTTTGATTGTACTAAATTGTGGTTATTAGTCATCAGCTATCTCCTTTAACTACGCAGCATTTGGGATTGTTATTAAATTATCTTGAATTGGATGGTGTTTTGATACCGAAATCATGGAAGGATAGGATCATGACGATTTTGTCTTTTTAATAGATTGATCAAGTTGAATATTCATTTCATACTTATTATATGTAAATCGGTATAATAGAATGGTGATTTACTTAATATAAAATTCATTCGGGTGCACGTTTTGTTAACAGTACATTTAGTTTGTAGTTAGCCTACTTGCATACGGTAGTGAGTATGCTTAGTTGTGCATAATGGATATGTTTAATTAGGTATATTTCAGGAAAGCAACTGCAATGATAGATATAAAAGAAGTATCTAAAAAGCCTTAAATATTACTGGCGAAATACGTAATCATTTAAGATTTGCCGATGATATTTTAATCGTAGCAAGAACTTACGAAGCAGTGGTTACAGTGGTAAACAATCTAAACATAGGTCGATTTAAGAATGAATCATTCAAAGACTAAGACCATGTCAAACATTAAAAATTTGCAGCCTATTTGCATCAATAATATAAAATTATTAAAAGGGTAGAAAACTAAAAATGTTTTTTTATTTAGGCATTATTTAGCGAGTGGCTACCCTTTAATGTATATTAACACAAACATAAAATAACTTTTAGGTGCGGTTCATATGAAAAGAGGGGTAGAATCGGAAAGCTGTATTTTGTTAACATTTTATTAAAAACAGCCTTCTTGAAGCACTTTTAGGAATTTAAAGATATGATCATTACAAAAGAATTGAAACCCGAAGTCAGGTAGCAAATTCCCATTAACATAGTTGCGTTTTACTTGCAATGAATTGTACAAGATTTGCACGCCTCAATCAAATATTAAAAGTCTGAGAAGCAAACTCTCCTAACAGTGCAAGCACCTTCGTCTCACGACACATGGTAAGATCTCAGTAAGATAGGTTAGAATATCTCCAGTCGATCTTTTAGAACGAAAACCGTATTGACGATCATGAATAATACACTTAGATTCCAAATATGATATTGTAATTATTTTGTTAACACCTTAGATAAAATTGAATTGATTGGTATGGGTCTATAATTGGCAAGTTAAGAATCTTGTTTGGTAATAGGCTTGACTTTCAGTTTTGAGTTATTTACAAACATTGCCGTAAATAAATTGGAATTTTGTATAGAAATTATAATAGGGTTGCCATTAGAATCAACAAACATCCTAATAAATTTGCTGCTTACAGCGCCCGACAAATAATTAAAAACTCTTGCCGCTCTTTCGAACAGAGAATTTTGGTTTAATTTACGATCGAAAGGAAGTCCATCATGGTCAATGACTTTGCCACATGTGTCCTGAGTTCAAACATATGTTTCCCTTAGGTCATAAGTAGGTATTACGATTATGCTTACTTGATGATAATATATAAGTGCACATTCTGAGTACCGTAGTCAAAAATGAATATAAAAAGGTCAATAACCTACGTGAACAAGTGTACTGAAATATAAAAAAAAACACAATCTTATCTAACCTCTGTAATTAATTATTTATTTAAAACAAAGGTGAGATAAGATTCTAAGTTAAATACAAACGAATTGAATCGAAGTGTTGATCATTTTGTTTGTTTACGAATTGTTAATTTTCTGATCAGAAAATACCAAATTGCTGCAGCAGCGAAAAGTTTCT
This sequence comes from Penthetria funebris, assembly GCA_027564355.1. Classification (NCBI taxonomy): domain Eukaryota; kingdom Metazoa; phylum Arthropoda; class Insecta; order Diptera; family Pleciidae; genus Penthetria; species Penthetria funebris. The sequence continues at coordinate 18,770 of JANSTX010009556.1, read as the reverse complement.
AACACTTAGAGTAACAGATATGAAATGATACTCAGAAAAATATGCTTAACATAATTCAAATTGGAATCATAGATAAGAACCGTTCAATGCCAAAAAAAACTAAAATTTGATTAGTCAATAAATATTCATAATCGCGTTGAAATAAAGATAAGTTCTTATAAATAAATTAATAAATTTCATATTTACACAATATTTTATCCAAATTGTTAGTAAATTTTTAAGATAGTATCGTAAAAATTATGTTATGTTCAAATTTTAAACCGTATTTCAACTAATTAATATAATGTATTTATTTATAGGTATATATTTTCATATCGCTAAGTATACTAGTTACTAACCCATTACTTACAAGCAGCATAGTGTGAAAATATTACTACTCGTATATACGAGTAGCATTAAAGCTATTAAATGCAGCAATTGAAATTCAGAAGTAAAACTCATGTTTTATTACTAACTTTTACATAATCTACTTACTTTTCTGGATAATTTAATTTAAAATATGGCGTGCCTGAACTATTTTAAATATATATAATAGTGACGAATGGAGTGGTCGACTATTATCGAGGTTACTCAACCAATCTTTACTAAACGGCAAATTAACATCGTAATGCCGCCCTAAGTGCCCTCGAGGCGTAAAGGTTCAGATGATGATTATTATAATGTGACAATGTGGCGTAAAGGTTCAGCTGATGATTATTATAATGTGACAATGATACATCTGTTCTTAAGTTAAGTAGTTTAGTAGTTTGAAAAAATTGTTGAAAAATATTCAAAAAAAAAATTAATTTGTTTTCATAAGTGATATTCGGCGGGGATATCCGGATGTCGTTCATGCAACAAAAAGTGATTGTCAAAAGCGTATGCCGTTCATTTAACAGAAAATGATTAAATGTTAAATTGATAAAATATTCTAATTAAAAACCTTATAATATCACCCCAATGATCTATTTATATATTTTTACTAGTTCAGATCTTTTGTTGGATCCAAAAATGTCGAAACGATAACGAATAATCTAATATTAAGAAATCAAAAAATTGAAAACATATAGCAAAATTGTAAAAAAAAATAGAATAAAAATTAAATTTGCTTTAAAATTTTGAGAGGTGCATATAGCGCGAAATTCAAATATAGTAACATATACAATAAATACAAACAATTGTAGTTCCAATCAAATTTCATTCTTTGAGTGTTGAAAAATTTGTTACATTTACATAATAATAGAACATTTTATCGCTTCATCACATTGTTAATCTAAAACAAAAAAAAATGAAGAGATCCTTGAGGAAAAATTGTGAGGTTAATAATTGTCAAGATCTGGTGAAGTTGTTCATTTAGTACGAAATGATTGTCAAAAACCGTATGCGATTTATTTACTAAAACGTCAAAATGTTGAAATGATCTATATAGAATAAGCATGTTTATTGTGACAGACATTATTGTCTGTGATTATGATGTAGAGTATTTCGGCGCATCCTATTTCACTATGAAATATATGTCAAGTAAACGATGCTGGTCATGATAAAATCACTCACAAGATATTCTATATAAGAATGTGCCTTCTAAAGATATAGAGAAAATATGTGTCTTAAGAATAAATTATGTTAACATATGACAGTATTATTTAATAGAACATATTAGAATAGATCATTTTGACGCCTTCATTGAATTAGAATGATGTCGTTCAAATTTTAATATTGTATTGTCAAGATATCTCGGAAGTTAAGTTGATCTTCGGAAAATAGTGCATAGATTTTGTCTATGCCAAATGTCATTTTTTTTCGCTTAATTAGATTACTCAATTAATGACGAGTTGGCTCAGTCAAATCGCACTAAACAGACATTAGTTCAAATTCTATGTTATGAAATTTATTTCTAAAATATAGTTATACGTAGTTCCCGAAATATTTCATCATCGAAGCAGGTGGTTACAAATGAAACAAATTTATACGCAGACAATAAACGCAACATATCATATATAGATTTACATAACTACTGCCAATTAACATTAACTGAACTAACCATAATAGTCTTAATATATTTTTATCTCCCTTCTCTAGACAAATCAACCCTAAACAAGTTTTAAGTTCTGTTTATGGGAAAAGAAAACTGACATTGAACTAAGTCGATTCCTCTTTTCAATCAGTACATATATGGGTAATTTTAATTTAATTTAAATTTTGAAGTATTTTAAGATAACTTGTTTGAGTAGTACCATATTTATTTATTTCTTACAATCATGATAATCTGCAAACTATGACCAAAGAATTTAATATTTAGATTTTTACCATACAATCGCAAATTTATCGTAAACTTAAAGATATAACTTTAAATTAAATTTTTATCTATAGATGCATGCATTTAATCTTTAAATTAGTCGGATTTAAGTCAAGTTTTTATCATTATTGATAAGAAATCATATAAAACTTCAAATACTTTTATGATACATGACGTAAGTATGCTATATCTTGTGTGTTTCGTTTTGACCAAATTAAAGAATTTATGAATTTTTTTTTTGATGCATTTCATACAATTAAAACATATGTAGTGCAAGCAAAAAATTCACTACATAAACTTCATCAATTTGAAGCAATTAACAAATATAACATACAAACTATTTTACCGTTCTGCTAAATGAACGACATACAGAAATTTTGACAATCATATGTTTCTCAATGAACGGCATCCTGAGGATTTTAACAACACTTATAGATTGGGTTTACACAACAACGACTAGGCATAAAACAGGGACAAAACGAAAATGAATAAAGAATATATTACGATTTGCATGCTGAAATTTAAAATTGTTCAACAATAAAGTTCAAGAACTGTTAAAGGAAATAAAACAACATAAGATTGATTTTTGTGCCTTATCTGAAACGAGAAAGAAACGGTAAAGGCATAAATAGATACAATGATTATGTTCTCATATAAAGTTGTAAGGATAAGGACCAACGGGCTCATTCGGTTGTTGATTTACTTTTGAATCATCAATTCGAACTGAACATTCATAATATAAAATACTGTAGTGACAGATTATACTTACAGTATCTTTTAAATTCGGTAATAATTTAATGAATATAGCCTGTACTTATGCGCCGGATATAAATAAACCACGGGAAGAAACTGAGTCATTCTATGATGACATGCAGCAGGAGTATATCTAACGACAATAATAATAATAATGGGTGATATGAAATTCGGTATTGAATTGCGGTAAACAAAATGAATGATGATACATTTTTGTGCTAACAATGAACATCGAATTAACAACACATTTATCTCACATAAAAATCAGTATAAATAAACTTGGCATAACACCAGAGGTCATCAGTCAACTATTGATCACATTATAATAAACAGAAGTTTTCATTTCCCACAAATTTTGAATGCAAGAGCTCTTCCTTCTGGTAATGTATGTACAGAGCATATGCTGATTCTCTGTAAGATCAGAATAATTGCGAAATTACCACAAACATAAGGCTCCAGAATATATTAAAAAAAAACAAATATTTAAACTATTCTCGATCCAAGCACGAAGACAAGTTAATATCCATGCCGCAGAGCTAATGCCAAAATTACGCAAAGTAGTAATGACATGGAACGCTAATTAGCAATGCCATGGAACGTTATTTGTAAGATGCACAAAGAAAAATTTGGAACTTCCTGAAAAATAGAAAGTAAACTGTAAATGAATATATGAAAAATTCATCTACTGAAATATGGGTTACGCATAATTTTTATGTCAACCAACATCTGATTGAACAAACAATTAAAACATTGAAAAAAAAGAAAACCTTTCGATATTGATGATATTTCAAACGAGTGTCTGAAATATGGTGGGGGCAACCTAATTGCAAAGATTGTTAAACTGTTCAATAAATTACTTGAATGTAATGAGATACCCATGTCAAAAACTGAGATTCGCGATGAACAGAATGGCTCCTGAAGAACAGGTCAACTATTGATTCGATAGTCATATTACGACAACTTGTTTAGAAGTCTATGACTTAACGAAAGAATAAGAAGAGGTTTTTTTTAGATCCGATCTTTGAATGGATATAAATGTGACGAATCGATACAGTGGTAAATAAGATCAGATTCAACAAATACAATTGAACCGGTTATTGATATGATATAAGGTTATTTATTAATGGTTAAAATATTAAAGATGTCGTAAATTTAGCCGTTTACACCGTTATTCCAGACTGTATCAAATGCTTTTTCGCAATCCAGCGAAGCCGCATTACATATTAGCGAAATGATCAAATCTAACATGCTTATATGCTATGTTGAATATCCGCTTCTAAGGTTTATTTGTGAAGACTTTCTGCTTTACTTATAATGTGGTATTGATGTTTGGTACAGTTGCAAAGTCAAGTAACCCATCATATATACCTGAGAATTATTTTGATATTAATAGATTATGTCAGAAGTAAATTATGGGTCGCCAAAGTGGTCATTGTTTGTGTTTTTAGGCCCTGGGAACAAAGTTCCAAGGGTCAATTGTATTTGATTCCGTTCATGTAACGCCAAGAAATAAACATCTCAGAAAAAAAAAATACACAGAAGTGCTTATAAATGAAAAAAAAGTTGATTTGAGCAAGTCCGTCAGTCCGTCCGTCCGTCTGTGCGAACGATAACTTGAAAATGCTATGATATCGCTATGAAATTTTGCACGTGTCACTTTTATCTGATTTGTGAGGCTGAGTTTGAAGATGAGGAAAATTGAAGAACCCCTTCAAGTACCTCCCATACAAACTTTTTACTTCTTTCAGATTAAAATTGGGTGTATAATATCAAAGACAATATTAGAGAATACTTTGAGCTATCGCTATAAAATTTTGCACGTGTCACTTTTATCTGATTTGTGAGGCTAAGTTTGAAGATGAGGAAAATTGAAGTACTCAAATGTGTTCAAAATCATCTGATTGTAGATCAAGAGACGAACGCAGAATTGATAAACACAAAAATTTAAATGAATTTTTCGAATATTTTACACGTAAAAAAAAATCCAATTTTTTTTTTAGGTAAATCTAAAAAAATTTCAATATTAGTCATCAAATGTTTAACATATAATGATATGATCCAGAATAGTGGTCTTTTCACCGCATATGTACACCAATCACAAAGTTGCGATTGTGGTATAATATACAATCACAAAACCACACACAGATTCTGCATCAAGTCTAGGCGAAATAACACCCACAATAATACATCTGGAAACGAAATCAGTGCTAATAATATTGTAATTTTTGAATATTGCGCAATATCGTTCAAATTTATGAACATGATCCACAGTTTCTATCGTGTTTTAGACGTATATTTTAGAATCTTTTGACCATATGTATTATCAAATGAGATTTTGTGGAGTTTGTCCAGAGGCGAAATGGAAATGGTCATACGTTAAACATGAACAATGACGGTTGTTCATTGACCTATATGCTGATATATATGTTTGATAATTTTGATACATTTTTAAATGCAATGAAGTAAGTGTTCACAGTAATTCCTTTTTCTACAAAATCTTATTATTTCATAATTAAAATATTATTAAGAAATAAAATCGCTCACTTACGAAAATAATATATTTTTCACAATGACGTTCAATTCTTTTTATTTATTATACAAACCACGCATCTGATTCATGCTTTTTTTTTTATTAAGTTGATTTAATATAAACATGTTTTATTCGCATCCATAATTGGACTTAAAAAAATATGACAATGACTTAAGTAACTTATTCATTTTCAAACAGAAAAGAAAGGATAAATTGTAGACAATTTCTTTGCCGCTTTTTAAAAAAATAACGTCGACTTATTATTTAAATTTTAACATTAATTTAAAATATTCGTTACTTACCGTAATTATTTGGTCACTTATGTCTTCAATAATTCTATTATCAACAATGTTTGTGATATCATCACGAATGTTTGTTTTCTTATTAATATTTAAGATATTCTCAATGTTAGTAGTTGACTCTGATATATTTTTAATATTTCTGTTGATATTAATATCAGTTTCATCATTTATGATAATTGTTTCAGTTGGTACTTCAACAATTTTCTCAATAACATCCGTGTGTGTACGTTCATCAACAACTTTCCATGAATTGGTACTTGCATCAAAAATCTGTGAAATGCACAAGAAAAATAAAAAATTAATACAAAGTATAAAATTAAAATTGAAAAGAAAATTCAAATTTGATTTCAGTAAAGGTCATGAAAAAAAATTGATATAACTCATTAAAATTTCAATGTCTATTTGTAAGAAGTATATAGGCGTTCTTATTATAGTAGGTTCTCTGAAAAGTTACAACATACTTCAATGAGGTTTCGAAATATATATTTGTATCGTAGTGTTGTTGTTTTCACATTTTCGTAGGTACTTTTATTAACCTTAGTTAAAAAACTATGGTAGAAGTATATAAATAATAACAAAACATGCTTTCCATATAAACAATTTTTTAATAAGTACAATTTAAGAAATGTCTATAAACACAGCATCAACACCTACATCATTTTTATTAATTTAATGTTAGTAACGCATCCTACTTATAAATTTGTGTTAAGACAATTCAAAATGATGGCTAATAAAAATTAATTTATCGTCTTGATCTCAGGAGTGATATATTATTTGATTTTTGATCGTTTTATAATTAAATGAAGTTATTAGGTTATCGAACTTAAAATTTTATGAACTTCACGTATCAAATAATTCCATTACAGTTAAAAAAGGTCCAGTTTTTAGGTGTTCTAAGGAGTATTTAAAATCTGTAAGTTATCAAATTCAATCTCGTCGCAATATCTGCATCAATAGATTTTATTTACTTATTTAAATATTGTTATTAACAATGAAAAACATATTTTAATAATATCTTGTAATAGGCAGCAAAGATCGACAGAAAATTTTCTAGATTTTCCGGTAACGCAACGTATATATAAGCAACAATATATTGAGTATATTTAGATGCTATTCGATCACTATATTGGTCACATTAGAAACTTTAACTCATCCTAACAATCGTAGACTAATATTATATAACAAAAAACAGCCTTTAAACTCTATTGTGATTTTGGAAATTGTAGAAAATATTTCCATAAATTCGCAACAAAATGTTACAAAAAAAAAACGAATTCGAGTTTGTATTCTTAATAAATAAAATCGTTTAGAAAAAATAAATAACTATTGGTTTATTAAACCTAAAAATTTCGAAGTTGATTCTGGATAATGCAAATGGTAAGAAAAATCATATTACGCGTAGGCGACATAGGGGATTCATCAGTTAGAAATTCAAAAAACCGCTTTTTCTTCTAAATGGTTATTCTACTATGCCGGCCCTATTATCTGTTGGCTATATTAACTTGTCTGCCATATTACATGTCGGCCATATTGCGTGTTGGCCTTATTCCATGTCGGTCATATTTACTTGTCGGTCAAATTACCTATCGGTCATATTACCTTGTCAGACCCAGACCCGATTAGAAATGTGCACTACACATTTACAATTATCTAATACGAGTACGATACATTCGAGCATTTATCAGCAAAATCGATATATTACTAGTATTTATACTATGTATTTTTGCTTATTGTATGCTGCTCTAATAAGCAATGTGTTTATTATTTTCCGATCCCTTTTCTAAGATTTCTAACACTCGTATATTATTATTTAATTCCAACCCCATTTACCCGTAGTAAATTCAACTAAGGGTATTGTTTGAAAATATTTGAATAAACCAATGACTCTCAATATAATAAACGTGTCAAGTATAAATAGTAATAGTTAGTACCAGGTACTTTTATAGTTGTATTTCATTATACTAGTAGTTTATGACCACTAAGTAAATTACATATATTATTATACTACATTATGTATATATAACTAATTTAAATATAAATTACTATTAATTAAGATTTGGTACTAATTTAATACTTTAGCATGTCCTTCTGTCAGCACATACATATTTTCGGCGAAATCAAGATCTTCAAATCGATTGTTTATATCCTCTTTTATATCGGGATATATGTGACACGTCATTCACTTTTATCATAACCTTATCTAAGACGAGCATAATCAAGCGAGGTAACTAAATATATTCCTACTTAATACTTAAATGTACATTTTGGGCATTTCTGGCGCTAAATTATTGTTTTCTATCTAATTCAGTCCAACTTTTAGATAAACTTGACGAAATGTCAAACTTTTGATATCAATTTGACTACTGTATCACGTATTGTTGTGATAATCTGCAATAATTAACATGGTAGAATTATTTCAGCATTAAGTTAACTTTGCTATAGAATATCCAACGTTTGCTTAAAATCGGCGAATAACATATATAATGGTATCGATTGTTCGACCCAGTTGGGGCATTTCTGGCGCTAAATTATCAGCGTCGGTTCTCTGGCCGCATTTTAGATGTTATCATACGGAATATATTTCACCTATACTTGGAGTAGAATATTGGAATTAGGGTTCGAAAACCGGCCTAACCGAAACCGGTTAACCGGTTTTTTATTTGACCGTTTTCTTACCCGATATATTTTTTGAAAAACCGGCTTTTCGGTTTTTTTTATTTTCGCCTTTTTGAAACCTATTCTTTGTTTTCTATCTAATTCAGTCCAACTTTTAGATAAACTTGACGAAATGTCAAACTTTTGATATCAATTTGACTACTGTATCACGTATTGTGATAATCTGCATTATTTCAGCATTAAGTTAATGCGATGCATTTAGTTGTCTTGGTTGTCTTTTATAGTAGGAATACATCTATCGAAGAAAACGTGGAATCAGAGTCAGAAAGCAGTTTGACTAATGACGAGGAAGTTAATAGCAATGTTGATGATACTGAAATTGACGTAGTTATACTGAAGAATTATGTATATGAAAACTCCGATTTTTAACTTAAGTATTAAAACTGTGCTCTTTGAGACAAGAAAAATAGTAAAACTTTTTAGAAAGTCACCCAAATGAAATATATTTTTTGGTGATAATATATGATTTAACCAATGTTGTTGTTCTTTTTTTCGGTTAACCGGTTTCGGTTTGGTTTCCTCAACATGAAAAATTGAAAAATGATTTTTTAAAAAGCGGTTTAAATACGAACCCTAATTGGAATCTTTGTGTAGACGCTATTCAAGCTATTCATCAGCAACTCGTTAAAGTACTGTATCTACATGTCGATTTGGAACTTGTTTCATTTGAGATTCACCATTCCTAGATAGAATTTCCAGTCAGTTTTCTTCTCTGACGGTAGGTTTCCCTCATGTTATTTGAATTTGCAGTGTATTGTGCATGATCTGCAATATTTTCAAAGTTTTACGCTTACCTCGTAGTTCAATTTTCACAATCTCAATATCCATTTGACAATACTATATGTTATTCATTTTATATTTATGTTTCTTCTTCTCATCTGATGCAATTGAAGTTAATAAATTATATGCGTAAACACTGATCAATTCCTTCCTATTATAATTGATAAAACCGAAAACATCTTCACAAAGTTCTGCTCAATGCATTTGTATTATCATATAACAAGAGTGTGAGGTTAAATTATCTGCAAATTGCTGTCTCATATCATCGTTCTGTAGTTAGATAACATTTATACGTTTCGGCAGTGTTACGATGTCTTTGCATATTTGACAACAATTTAATACGTATCTGTCCTATAACCAAATAATGAACACTTCAGATCCATTCATCGAAAGTCACGTACAGTAAAATTCTCCATCTCCTGTTTATTGTTATATGATTTATTTGGTTGATTGTGCAACAGTTTAGTGATAGAATATTGTATCCACCAATTTACAAGATTGTGATCGTTGCATATAACCGCGATAAGCTTACCATTCTAGTTCATATTTAACTCTTACATTAGTGCCAGCTATACGAATTAGAATATCTGATATTTTAATAATACTATAGACTTCGTGATAATTAACTATAAACTGCATTTTTGTCATCCATTGATGACTGTTCGGTTATTATGTAATTTTGACAATTGTTACATATTTTATCTTACTCTTAAATCTTACTGTGATTATCCGATCACATACTGGTTTCCAATCGACAAGACTCTGACTTGTTGCTTAACAATAAACCAATCTCCATAATACTATGATCCATGTGACCGTTCAATTTGAGAACAATTTATTAACGTTTCACATGCAATTGGTAGTGCGAGTCATATGCGTACAGATGATGGAATAGAGGATAGTTCCTAAATAGGTGGTCAACCGTACCGTTACTATTTTAGCAATGAGTTTACTTTATATATGGTAACCTATAACTCTGTTCCCATCTCGTAAACGTTCAATAAGCACTTGATCAGGAGTCAATTAATCAAAATGGTCTATCCTAAAATTACGTATACAATATGTTTGTGGTTAGAAAACAATGATTCGATAAATTTCTTTGTACATATACAGTTACATCAGAATATGTGCATTTTCATTGCATTTTCTTTCGATTCTATATCATTTTCAACATTCTAATTGACAACACTGATAACTTGGGCAAATATCTGAACTCGTTCTAATTCTAATTACTACCTAAAGTCACATATGGGATGTTCTATTAATGCAAATACTCACTACATAACTATACATTTAATTCATTTCTTCAAATTATTACTAAAAAGTGCAATTGAAAAAAAAACTTAAATAATTAAGCAACAATTTCAATTCACAATATGTAAAATCGTTACAATGTTAAACGCCAGGCTCTTAATAATATTCATGACTCGAATATATAAATAAAATTCAAATAGACACAAATTATTAGTTAAGATGTATTTGGTTTGCCTCACTTTTGTGAGTATAAATATAATTTATTCTTGTATTCAACTTATTCATATGAAATGTTTTCATTGATTTAAATAATGAAATAAGAAAATAGCAATAAAAGTTCAATACGACATATTTCTTATTTGACCGTATATTTTAATTTTAAAATATGATGTCATGATTATTGTCAAACTCGAGTATATAATAAAAACATAAAGTAATAAAAATATATTTTTTGATGACTCAAATGCAACTTACGATGTACAGGTCAAGATGGATGATCAGTTTGGTATATTATATTTTCAATGCGCAGATTAGCTCTTAGTTGTAACGCCGCCGTGATAATGCAGGGTATTGATCTCTATACTGTCATAATAGAGAACAAGGTTCGAATCAATTTAATTAATTCTGTAAATTTTTCACGATGGCATTTAATCAGGGTCGAAGTGGTTCGCATTTCACTTTCATTAGTAGAGACTAGTGCATAAAACAAGTGCATAAACTTGGTCATATGAGAATTGATTATTACACATTAATGACAGTGGTTAAACTAATCGCAAAACGTATACTCTTTCATATAATGAAGAGTGTTTCAAAATCCACACGAGATTAGAATTTTACGCCATTTGTGCATTATAGTGTTGCCAACAAAAAAAACAGCGTGACAGATGACAGTTCAAGGTTATTAAAAATAGAGCGCTATACGAATATAAAAACTGAACCATATGATATCAAGTGGAATTTAGCCGACCGACTTTAAGATATCGACTTCGCTTGTTTGTTACCGCAAACTGACTCAGACATTGGTGGTTGTTACCGCAAACTGACTCAGAATTTGGAATAACTTGTAAAATATAGCTCGCAAGTCGGTCTAAAGATCAGTGTTTCAAAGACGAAACTAATGATTATTACTATACCGATGAAATAGAAATTGCAAATAGTTGGAAAGTTTTGTGAGAATTGATTGTGGTGCCGAAACAGATGAAAGCTTCCGTATACGAAGTTTCGGTAAATGCATAATATGTTGAATAGAGTCTGACAGACGTCACAAATGTCAAATAAAATAAAATTGCGTGTCTTTACAACTAATTGTTAATCGGTGCTATTGTATGTCTGTGAAACTTGGAAAGTAACAAATAACATCGTGTTACAATTTCAAGATTTCGTCAATAGGTACATTCTAAAAATTTTCTGGCCAAATACAATATCAAACGAGAATTTGTGAAGACTGGTAGATCTGGAGGTGATGAAAAAAATTGTCAACCGAAAATTCGTTGACACTCTGTGCTGCCGCGTGGTGTAAAGGTTTGCGATGAAGATGGTGATTATGATATTACCGATTATATTACGTATATTCGAATGACACCATTTATTTCATACTTCGAGGAGGATATTAAGCAATGTCAGAGAAATTAATATTTTGTAACGGAACAACAACTAATTAACACCTTCTTATAATGGAACACGCCAAATAATTTGTATCTAGCCTTTTTTTTCAAGTCTACTTAGTGCACATAGCTTATTAATCTTGTATGATTATTCGTATACGGTAGTCAGAATCTGATCTTACTTATTGTCATTCGATATATTTGAAAGAGAGTATAGTGGCCTTCAATTATTAATGACAGTAATATGAAAATATTTTATTAGCGCATTACTTGGGAAAGTATAGGGAAAGTAAAATTTGTTAATAATGTAAAACAATTTACTATATGCACAATAATTTTATCCCAATGGATAAAGGTGACAACGATCGAGTAGAATTCAAAAACATGTACTTGATATATCATATAATGTCAAGCACACATTATCCTTTAGGTTAGAAGCGATTTTTGTTCTTACATAAACAACAGAGTTAAATTACATTCCTGTTTACATCAGTTTATGTCAGTTAATGAACGGTTAGCAAACGTTATCAGCTGTAATACTACAACATTACCACTTCAACAAATTGTAACTGAAAATATTGCTAAGACAAAATATATGTCAAATTTGTATGGACATTTTTGTTGTTCCCAATCAGGGTAGTACTAGGCTTTAGACTAAAATGGTATATTAAATTTAAATAAATGTTTTAGAATACGCTATTATATTGGACCGTTGCCCAAGCAATTATTCTATTGTTTTATCACAGCAGCCAGAAGCCTGAAATAGAGTTAGAAACATAAAATTGAGCAAATACATCACACATATGATAAAATTACTTCAATAATCCAGAAACTTAAATTGAACAAATATACACATAGTACGAACTAATCCAGTCTATTTTTCTGCTTATTTTCAGAAAATGTATGCACTGTACCTGATATAGAATATCAAACCGATTCAATTATTATTGTTGGTAAAAAATTACGGTACTTTGGCAAATTATTTGTATGTGAAGAATATAATAAACTAGTCTATTTTGGATAATATAACCTGCAATTCGAATTTCATAGAAATTAATTACTCTATCATTGCGTGCAGTGGTGCATTACTATTGTAACAATTCAAAATAGACGTGTACTTCAATTGCCTGCAATATCTAAAAACATAAATGAGACGAAAAAATTGAAAGTGAAATGGATGGGGTAAACACAATAATTTTTATGATAATTAGTGCACTGTGGTTATGAATAAAAATAAAATTTATTCCAAAAATCCATGCAACTAGTCCATTAAAATTTTTCATTATTCACACCTAGGAGTTTAAATTTGGAAAAAATGCAATTTTTGAAAGGAAATAAGTAATTTATTTTAAATAAGAAGATGACCTTAGATTGTTATAATTTAGTATTGTTTGTCTTACAAGGCGAGTTTAAAAAGTTGGAAATTGCGATAGGCAAATTAAGTTCCATTACTGATGTAGCAAATAAGAAATACATTTTTAAATTGTGTTTAAAATTAATTTAGTGAAACAAGGCATTGCAAAAAAAGAATAAATATTAGTATTCGTATGTAAATAATTTGGTGGTCGTATAATAGTATTTATTTTTAGTGAATAAATATTTAAATATCAATTTCAACGTGTGGGTAAGTATAAAATAGTAATTTCAAACTACAACACAAATGCACAGTTTATGGAATATGTGGGATGATTATCATTTTATTTACAGAATTTCTGGATGTAATTATTAGGTACTGCCTAATACTATATGGCAAATCACATCAATTTGGTTCGGTTAAATATGATTAAGTTGCCAACAGTCATACAACTATACTTAGTACATGATCAAATGATTCTATTGATGTATAAGGTGTTTCGTTTTTAGTTAAATACAAGTTTCAGTATTGGAACTCAGTTATTCTTAGACGTCGACTATTGTTTATACATGCATATTCGTTAGATGTGTGGAGGGATCACTATTCGATTAATAGGAAAGTTGTTATTAAACTATTAGCAAATATGTAAACGTAGCCCAAAAATACAAAACATATTGATATTTTTTGACTACAAATGCATTGAGGTGAACTGATGTAGATGTTGATGATTTCGGTGGATTACTGATAACACATGGAATTTAATATTGCGGAGATGAAACTTGAAATACAAAATCAACGTAACCAAAATAGAAAATGTATATAATCTGGAAGTTCGAAAATGTGTAAAATGGAATAAACGTTAACACTTCAAAAGTATTGTACCACAACTTGCTTTAAAGTCAAATCACATTAGGAAACTCTACAGTCTGATAATAGGAATTGACCGGAAAGTTTCACAATAAAATCGGTATTACATCCATAGTGAGGCAGACGGCGCTATAGTATTTTACTATAAATAATAAAAGTGATCATTAAAGCTTACCGCATTTATATTAAGTCTCTTTATTGGCAAAATATTATATTATATAAATAGAAAGAAGAGCTGATTTGCGCGTTGCCGAAGAAGCATAACATGCCTATATGTGAGGATACACACCTTACTGAACTCCATAAACAAGGTTGTTGTAATAATTATTTACAATAGGATCATGTCAGGCTATTTTTGATTATGACAGATGATCACATAATCATGTTAAGAATCATTGTTGCATCCTTATCCTAATCGAGAAAATGACAAACACAATTCAAATCACGTTATATTATGAACAAATCTTGACAGCTATGAAATACTTTCTACAACCTAATCCGCTGTATTTGTCGTGAAGCGTAGAGCATAAACTTACATTATTGAATGACAGCTAATTTAATGCACATTCAGGTGTTAAGCATTGATGAATTTTGACATTCGTCGATGATTGAATGATGAAAAAAGTGGACAATGAACCATATGGTAACAGAGATGTGATGTAGCCCATCAACTTAAAGATCTTGACTTTGGCGAAGGCATATGTCTGTTGGTACAACAGTCATACTGAAATTGGAACTAATAAGAGTTAAAGTGTGTCCGATAGTCTAAGGATTAATGTCTGCAAAACAAAACTGATGAAATTTTTTTTGTCTAGCGAATGCCGACTAGAAGTCGAAACCACAAATAGACAGATGTAGGCAGTTTCCAATATTTGGGAAGTCCGAATCTAAAATGACATATACAAAAGGCGCGGCAGGTGTTCTGAATGATAAGTAGCAGTAGACTTAAATGTCATCTAATATTATGATATATCAAATAGCATTTTGAAATCAAATTATTTAAAGAGATTATTGAGGTGACTGAACTCATCTTTACCTCCACGCTGTGCACAGGTAATTCGATCACGATATATGTCAATACGTGATGAAGAACGGTCATTACAGAGGGTGGTACCAGTGGTAATATGTTGATTGAAGTGAAGGTGTTGGCTGGAAATCGTGGACAATGGCGGTTGTTCGTTTATGTTCTGTGTTTGTATCTTGGAGATATATATTTAACCACACCATCTTTTTAGCCTTGATCAAACGTCACTACTGACATACATCGTAATTCAGTTTCCAATACATCACATATATGTAAAGATAGGTTAAGTAACCTCGATAATAATCGGTGACTCCAATCATCACGACATACATATTAGTAAATTTGTTTTTTGCAAAAACTAATTGTCGGGATTTCTAATGGTCAAATGTTCTAGGTTTCAATATTTAGTATTATCTAGAATTTCGGAATAGAGTATATTAAACTGCAATTCGTTTTGATAGACAGATAAACATATTTTCATTCGTAGTACATTAATTGGGAAAGGATAGGATGTAAAAGTGCCACTTTGCAATATGAACATTAATGGACATATCTAACAACGATCGATACAATTCAAAGACTTGCACTTGATTGATTATATTTGACAATATGACATGACTTGATTGATTATATGCTAATGCATATGTTCCATACTGTGGAAACACAATGAAAGAATGTCCCATGCAGCTATATAGTGTAAAGTCAAGATTATTAGATGCCAAAGATAAATATGCATTAATAATCAGTACAATATATTTTTTAAATAACAAATAACAACTTTTTAATAAGTAAAATAATTAATCATCTTCAAATATACTTGTAACTAACTCATTTGCTACTTCATTATCAACGAAACCTATTATTAATATGAGGTCATGATTAAAATTGCAGTATCTCCATAAAAGTCATATGAGAGATGATCTTAGATATTTTTATTAATTTTGATTTTTATTTTAATTAATAATTTACTTGTAGTTATGATATGTAAAAAATATAAAAAAACATTTGAATTTTAATTATTTCGTTCCGGCTATTGAATATACTTGTTTGTCTTTTATATGTTTATTCATATCTAATGACTATTAGGAAAAAAAATGAACAGGAAATAGCATTTTGTAAATTAATATTTCTCAAAAACAAAAACAAATTCATACAAGTGCATAATTGCAAACAATAAATCCATAATCGAGCCCACATTCAATCACTCGAAATGTTTCATTACCTAAATGGCCAGTAGTGTATATGGTTTCTTGCTTAATTCCAAATGTAAATAGCGATGTAATTATTCAAGAACACAAGGGACAACAATTGGCACAAGTTAATTAAATACCTACAAAACTTGCAATATATTTATTTAGTTTGAAATGTGTGTAAATTTGATTATCAATGGAAAACATGTCCCATATCACAAGAGTACGCTTAATAATTTCCGACAATGTATTTGCCCGTTATCGATTAAAGTTCATCATGTTGTAGTTTACATTTCGTGACTATTTCAAGATCTTTGCTTTAATTCTTGACATATGATTAACGCCTGAATATTAAAAAGAAATGATCATGAAAATCATATTTAAAGTTCATCAAATGTACATATTAATAGGCAGTATCTGTATTCACGAATATTTGAATATGAATCCAACTGGTTTAAATTCTATTTTCTACATAAAAATACCAAAAATCGGATGGGAACGTAACGACTTTTGACTTGCGAAAGATAGACTGAGATCTTTATCAAGTTACTAAATAATCGGAAAACAAATCACATAACTGACAGGTAGGTTTCAGATCTGTAAGCACTTGCACAGAAATCATAATTACATT
>JANSTX010009545.1:0-19139 GCA_027564355.1 Penthetria funebris | reverse complement strand
ATGTTATATATAATTATATTGTTCTCTTGTATTATATTCCTGTAATTTTGGGCTATTTTGCAATTCTATTTAATAAACACTTATATATTATGTTGTGATCCGTTAAACAATTCCCAGGGCGTACAATAATTGGCGATGTCAATTATATTTCTCTCGTTAATATTTAAATTCAAATTCAAATTAAAAAAACCGTTATTACATGATATTTGTACATCATTTGTAAAAAATAACAATTTTACATTTACAGCGCATCGAACACAGATATGTTATTTATTGTACAAATACTGGATCTGATAGTTTTTGGAGGTTTGATGATATGTGCATATTGTGCGAAAGTTGGAGTTTAATTGGGGTTTAAACTGGGAATAAAAAATTACTGAAACCAGTGTGCTAAGTGATTTTTGGGGTAAATAAATTGAGCGATAGCAGAGAAGGATAAAGGAAGAACTAGCCGAAGCGTGTCACTCCGATATCGACATAAATAAGTAGTGATGGAGTAATTACCATAGAGTTGATATGTTTGCTGCTTCGTCTTTGGCGTCTATGTAAATTGAATTAAATTCAGATAGTAACAGTATAAAGTTTAAATTTTGCCTTTCAAGTTATTTAATATATAAATTTTATAATTTCGAATTTTCGAAATGTAATTGAGCAAAAAAAAAAAAATACATAAATCAAATATTAGACATACTCATTTTTTTTCTAATGTCATACTGTCGAAATCTCGTTGAATTTAATATGAAAATTTATATCTTTTTCTGATTTATTTTTTTTTTTTAAATTTATTTCCACAGTTATTATATTAATATTACATATTTGGTTTTCAATTAATTTGTATGTAAGTGAATTTTTATTAAATTATAATATTATTACATAATAATATTATTTAGTTTTATAAATACCCAGTAGTTGCATATTATCTTGGATTTTTGTAACACAAAAACCAAACAAAGAATGTACAGAGAGAGAATATTCGCTAATTTACAAAGCTTTCTATGACCACAATAAACTAAAAAATATTTGTTTCTTTTTATTTATACGCTTATTATTTAATTTTCTTATAAATACGTTTAATTAAATTGCACAATTGGTAATAGTTTTGATCATAATTTACAATTTTACATAATTTTCTATTGTGTTGCTTTTCACATATGGTTTTTCCATTACAAACTCCATAGAAGTCTAGAAGTCTACACGGAACGGAACACCTACAAAATTGTGTATATGTTCTGTTATAGTCTTCATTGTTTGATTTTAACGTTGAAGATAATATGCTTTTAACATTTTTTTTTTTTTTTCATTTATACAATTTTTTATAAACAAAAAATTATTTTTATTTTTTAGCCTCATTTCATTTTTATTGTGATTTGTAACATCTCATTGAAAAATGAATGATCAAAATTTTATGCATATTTCAAAAATAGATATTCCAATTTTTGAAATAAGTAGTCCATCAAAATTTGAGAATGGCAATAAGTCGAAAAGGTATCGCTGTAAATTATTGTGTGCCAGTCCTGTATATGTAACTGTACTAGTTTTATGTTATGTAGCATATAGTGGTTAAGAATGTGTGTCACATTCGTCTCGATTTTGATTCTAGAATATGTCAACTTGACTGATTATGGTATTATAAAATTAATGAAGACATGTGTCTTGGAATTTATCGTTGCCACCTTTGTCAAATGAGATCAAATAATATGGTCATCGTGCAAACTAGTGTTGGACACTGCATGCAGACTATTAACAAAGTCTACTCATTTTCCAATTCAATTGATGTGTTACTGATAAAATTATATCATCTGTTACTAAGAATTATATTACAAATTAATAATAAATCAGTAATCAGTGCACATTCTGTAGTATCATGTAAACCTTGATGGCTTGAGGCCACATAAATCGTGCATTACATTGGTAATTTACCGTTTCAAATATGCACGTAACATCAAATGTAAACTTAATACAATTGATTTTTTTTTGCAATTGCAAAATATAGGATTAATCAAAATTATCCAGTTATACATTTGAATATTTCAATAGTGTAGTGCATAAATCCCCCAGCTACCTAATTTGTTTGTTGATTTGTTTTTTTTTCAACCAGTCGACAAACACGACACTAAGCCTCGATCACATGCCATTGCTGACATATACCGTGATCGAGTTACCAGCAATACCGCGTGGAGGTAAAGTTTTTTTTTTGTTGATGATAGTTGGCCACACCATTCGTCACCGCACATTCTGAATGAGCTGGGACATTCGATTTGCTCGTTTTCTAGTATGTTTTGACAGAGCTTGCAATATGTGACCCAGTGATGTCATGATGCAAAATTACTTAGTCGTATCTCTTCCCTGTATTGCGACCGTTTTTTTTTTTTTTTTCCTTCAATGCTCACCTCAAACGCATCAATTGTAGTTGATAGGACCATGATGATTTCATTGAATTTAAGAAATATTCTGTGATTTCATGTCGCCGAATGGTTGAACTTCAGCGGTTCGCATAACTAAACAAATTCATTTTTATTAGAACAATGTTTGTGAAACTTTAAGTTCTACCAAATGACCAACGATTAATAGAAAATAAATTAAAAAATTAAATTTTATTTTATATAATATCTTACATTCCAATTGATACACCACCACAAAAGAGTGATTGAGTTACCGGTGACACTGCATAGTGGTATACATGGCTTGAGTAAACTCGATGAATGTAAAAATATGGACATTCGAAACAAAAGATAGTGTAATCTAACTTTTGTCATTTAACTGATATGGATTTACATTCAAATCCATTATCAGCATCTTAATCTTCACTTCTCATTCGGATATATAACGGCATTATGATGCTAATTTGTCATTTTCTGTACACATATAACATCAAATCTCAGCCGAAAAACTGTAGTTTTTTCTAATATGATATAGTAAAGCATAATTGTAATCGATCAAACAAACATTTGGAAAATTCGGTGAGTTGGTGTGTACAGTTAACTAGTTGGTGGAATTATTATTCGCCAAATCCACAAACGACTATAACATAAAAAGGAGGTAAATATAGATTGAGAGCAATCTTAAGATGTATATCAATCATTCCATTCACCATCCGTGCATCCAAAGTAGCACTAGAATATTATAATCAGATAGATGAACACTGGCAGACGGGAATCGAGTATCTTTTATATGAATTATCGGGCATTCGTGGATTATGAAGCAAATGAAAAACCGGATAAACTGGCGGATTACCACGTTTAGTACGAACTTTATGATGCCAGAACCGGTATTTGCAGACTGCAGGGCGTAAGAAAACATTATTAAAGCTAACGAATAACGAATATTGAACTAGTTGGTCTGAATTAAAGCAATGCTGCCGTTTTTAGTATCTCAGTCGAATCAAGAAGAAGAGAGCAGCGTATTGCAGACAACAAGATAACACGGCGTTCGTTGGCATTAAGATTAATGTGACCGTGACCGCAAATTCATATTTACTTAGTTGTATTCTATATTTAATATATATTGACAAAAAATCTATTTACGTTTTGTTTTTGATTGTCTAAATTTTATTTATTATTCAGTACTCGTTATTTTTTATATTTTATGTTATTCTTTTTGTTGTATAGCATTTAAAATAACTGTTCTCTCAATGGATATTTTCATTTATTCTTATTTTTATTTTAAAGAGAAAACATTATTGATGAACAGCCATCAACATTGGAGAAATCATCTCTTGGTATTTTAGATGTTAACAATTTAAAAGATTTTTCAGACGTATACGCCAAAGAACGTTGTTCTAATCATCATAATAAATCAATGGATGACTTTAAGACAGTAAATGCTACATACTTTAGTTTTCTGCTTATATTTATGATTGTTAATTATTATTTTAAATTTTGTAAATAAAAAATAGATACGTCAAAAATATTCAGAAATTAATGATGGTACTTCATCTTTCATTGATAATAAAACTAAAGCAAATGTTGTTAAGAATAATAATAATAATAATAACACAGACGAGAAATTATGGAATAATTGGCGTTTAAGAAGTCAAAATGAACCACTAACAGTACATTCAATAAATATAAGTGATTTAGTTGAAGATCATACAATTGATGTACATTCGGAAACACCAAATCGTCAATTATTTGAACCATCTGAAATAACGGGTAGATCAACAGCATGGTTACCAAATGAAAATCAACCACAAAAATATTATAAAGAGGAAGAACAACAACAACAACGACAACAACAACGACAACAACAACGACAACAACAACAACAACAATATCAACAGCAGCCGCCAAAACACCATAAACATGAAAAACAATATGAAAATCAACATAGCCACCAACAAAAATTACAACAACAAAAATATCATCAACAA
This sequence comes from Penthetria funebris, assembly GCA_027564355.1. Lineage (NCBI taxonomy): Eukaryota > Metazoa > Arthropoda > Insecta > Diptera > Pleciidae > Penthetria > Penthetria funebris. The sequence goes on along the minus strand of JANSTX010009545.1, from coordinate 14,770 downwards.
CATCAAAATAACTATCAACAAAAATTACAACAAAATGAATTTAAACAGTCACAAAAATGTGATATAAGAAAACGTGATTCGATGCGTTCAAGTGTTGAAGAAATATTAGCAAGTAGTTGTTCGGAAGCGGTAAGAAATCGTTGTTCAGATTTAAGACGTTATTCGCGTTCACAAACCAATAGTTTCACAACAACAAATAGCACAAGTAATAATCGTAGTTTAGTTAAAACAGCCGATATGAGTAATGCAACAACATCATCATCATCATTTGCACGAGAATATATGAGTTTGTCATTTAATAAATTATGTTTAAATGAAAATGTGGTTGCCGAAGAAAAATTTGTACCAATTGAAGAGGTACAACAATTATTTATTGAACATTTAAGATTTGTGCTTTTTATGAATTGAATTTCTTTTTTTGTTGTTTTCCTGCCAGATGCATAGTAAATTACTTGCCGATGAACAATCATGGTCAAATCAATATGCAATTATGCCATCGAAACAGCAGAATATTATTGAAAGTGGAAATTTTGAGAATGATGATGACGATAAGTAAAATTTATTAAGCCTATACTAACGAACAAATATTTTTAATTAATTTTGAAAACATTCATTTCTAGTAAATTTAGTGACGTCTCATTGGGACAATTTTTTGGCAAACGATCGGAAAATATACGAGATATGATACCTAATAAAAGTCCAATAAATCGTTCAAAACCTATGGCATTAATTGATTCGTTAAGTACAAGTAAGTTTTTATTTAGTTTTATCTGTTGTGTAATCTGTACGAAACCCCCCCCCCCCACCTTTCTATCTCATCTTCTATTCTACTCATTCTGCAACGACTGCGCCATGACAAGAGCTCAGCATTAACATGATAAGTAAAATGTCGTCCGTTATCAGGCAAGGCACTGTTCGTAATATTTTGGCTCATCTCATGATATTCGCCATCATATGCCGTGAGTCGGATAAGATTTAAATGAGTCATTTTGTGTACATGCATTAAAGGATAACCAAACCCTGAAAAATAGCTTGGTTATATAAAAAAAAAAAAAATATTTTAATTCACAATTTTAGATTTTTTAAAAAAAAATTGTGTCCACCGCCAGACAATTCAGCAACATTCAAAACGTTTGCCGAGCCTTTTGTATCCAGAACTTTACATCAATTGTCAGAAAAAATTCTCAAATATTGGAAATCCTCTACTTCATCTATTTCTTTGCCATTGACCGCAAGTGAACATCTCATCGACAATGTTCATTAGTTTCGTCTTTAAAATATTGATCTTTAGACCGACATTTGTACTGTATTTCACAAGTCATTCTAATTTCACTCTCATGTCCGATTCAGTCTGCGATAGCAAACAAGCGAAGACAATATTTTCAAGTCGACCGGTTATACCCCATTTGAATATCATGCGTGTTCAGAGTTCACTTTGATCATAACCCATTTCAAGACGAACAGGAACAATTGTAGTGACAGTATACATTCCTGTTTTACACTCGACTATGTACATTAAAAAAATATCAAAATTGTCCTCCACAATGTAAAAGTTTACATTGTGAATCACGATATGGACCATGCAGCAAGTTGACACCACTACCTGTTTTTGGTACATCTTAAGTTACCATTTTTCGGTAATTTAATTATCAACTCGTCATTCCACAAGGTTGTAATATCATCAGACACAGCCACACTTTACTAATAATGTGATTAAATATTGAAGTAATATGGCATCTTAATCTACTTTCAATGTTTCGATTAATATGTTATCGCCGCCGACTGTCTTACCGCTTACCGTATTAGGTGTTTTTAATGCGGATTCGAATTCACTATAACTTATGTGATCAGAATCTCTGACTCGTCATGTATCTGGTCGTCGATCAACTGTACTCTGAGCAACTTGAATTTCGGTTCTATTCCGTAGCTCGCGAATGTACTCAGTACATATTTTCATTTGGCAACTTCTTTTTGGCCCGGTTAGTTCAATCATAATTATCTAGTTATACATTTGAATTTTCAGTAGAGTGGTGCATAAATCACCAGCTACCTATTTTGTTGTTGAATTATTTTTTCAACCAGTCGACAAACCCCATCTTTTTAGTCTCGATCACTCCATTCGTCACCACTAATACTTATGTAGGCCCGTTTGATGAATTGTCAAGTTTGACAATTAACCGAACGGGCGTGATTAATTTGTATTCTTGTACGCCCATTCGGTGAATTATCAAATCTTGAAAATACTTTAATTGGTTCTTTTAGGATCCTGGATAAAATACTTATTTTATTTTCTGTGATAATGTCGATATATCAGAGCTATTAAATCCATAAAATACAATATCTCATTGCGACCCATTATTTATAATTTTTGTTTTAAATCGTTTTAACCGTCGTTGTAAAAGTATTTAATCGATATGGTTGTTTGTAAATCTGTGCAATTTCATAAAATTTCCATTATAATTTTCTAAATTTCCTTTAGCAACTGCATCCCAATATACTGAAGATGAACCAAATTATCAAATAGCAAATAAAACATTTAAAAAGAGTACACCAACAAATGAACAAAACTCAATTATGAGCATTACAGACATTGCCGCACATTTAAGTATGTTTTTTATTTATTTTTTTGTAAATATTTTATTGTTATTAAATTTGTTTCAATATTGTCTTTTCATGTGATTCATTTAAAAATATTAGATGATGATCTATCACCACGGAGTTTTGCAGCAAAATTATTAAAATCAAATAATACAAAAAACATAAACAGCACAAGTACCACAAGCATCACAACTAACACAATTACGAACACAACCAATGGAAAAAAAATTACAAATGATGGTAGCACCGAAAACCCATTGTCAGATATTACAAATGATACTAAAAAATCGAAACGAGATGGTAAATTAGAAATATTAAAGGTTGAAGATTATTATGGGACTCCACCATGTTTTCCACTTAAAAAAGTCGCATCCGAAAATGTTACATTAATATTAAGTGCCGATGAATATCACAAAAGATTAAAGGAGAAGAAAAATACAATAGATGTTGATTTACAAAATAATAATCATTCACAAAAAATACAAGGACAATTATTAAATGAAATGACCATTGATAATGAATCATTGTTACAATTATCAAGTGTTACAGTCATAAAAACACCACTTAAAAATAATTATAAACATACTTTTGGTTCAGCTATATCAAAATTAGAATCACCACCAATAAAAACACCATTAACTACATCAATTTCCCATCCATCTTATGCGTCAGTAGCTTATACTAATAGGACAAATAATCATACTATGCCAGTGACTGTTAAACAGAACGAAATTGAATTCAATTTAATTGATAATTTAGAAAATAATGGTGAAATTGTTAAAAAATCACATTCATTTAAAACAAAACGAAATAAATCTTCATCGGATACAGCAAGTCTATCGGACTCTATTTTAAACGATTTTGTTAAAAATAGTGATGGTGGTAGTGGTGGTGGTGGTGTTATTATTAATACATCATCACAACCATCTTCACTGACCGATATTGTTGGTGATGATTTCAATATACCAAATACATTATCCGAATTTAATCAAATAATTGATCAAAGTGAATTAGATAATAATTTGCCATTACAATCACCGAATCAAATCAATAAACACATAAGTAACAGTGCCAGAAAACGTTCAAGATCATCATTAACATATCATGAACATGAGAAATTGTCATTGATACCGGAAAATAGTTGTTCATTTAAATCGTCAAGAAAAGATCAAACAGATCAAATAGATCCATCATATGATAAATATATTAATGATGAAAATAATGATAATTATCATCAAAATGTTGGAATATATAAATTACCGTCCATTAATGATAGTCAACAATTTCCATCATCAGCATTTTCGTCACCTGGTCGTGGATTTGGTCATAATATTCATCCACTGAAATCATCTACAGAATATTGTGGTTCAACAATTTCATTACCAAATTATGGGGTGCAAATGCAACAGCAGCAGCAAGAAAAACAACAACAACAACAGCAACAGCAACGACAACGACAACAACCTCAACCTCAACAACATCAACATGCACTGCAACAACAACAACATTATCGATCACGTACCACATCATCAACAAATTTGTATAGGTCACGTACTGGTGATTTTATGAGTGGCAATATTTTCGGAACTAATAATAATATCGGTTATAGTACTAATAGCATTACAACACAATATAGTAGTACTAGTGAATTTAATGTTAAAATAAGTAAAGAATTTCCGTTAAAAGCATCGGCCAGTCAAGTGTGTTGGGGTAGCATTAAATTGCGTAAAAGTAATGAAAAATCGATAACCATTAAAAATTCATCAAATAAAAAACTGTCAATGAGACTTGAAGTTAGTGGTCCTGGTTTTCAGGTATTATTTAATTTTTTTTTTTACTTCATTATCAACATACATACTTGAATATTTTAGTTTGTCCAAAACTTGCAGTATATCTTAAAATTAAGAAAACAGATTATAAAATTTTAATTTCCCTCATCTTAATTTCAGTGGCAAGATAATCTGCCAGGTGCTCATTTACGTCGTTTGATTATTTTCTAATTGGATTATGTTGAAAAAAATATCTAACCAATAAGGTATCTGTGTGGATTGACACACCACTCTACCGAATTATCCCATATATTTGACCGATTAACCGCATGTTTCACTATATTGAAACGAATGCTTTTCGGTTGACATTTGATCGTTATATATACTCTGTACCGGTAAATTTAACATCGTATTGTCGCCATTATGCGCTCATTAGGTGTAAATATTAAAATGATGTGTAAATATTAAAATGATAAGTGATATCGGGTTGTTTTTAAAGGTTGCATTTTCTAGTCTCTCAATACAAGTCAATTTTATGGGTTATGAATGTGATCAAAAATATGGGTCTTTGGGTGTCTTGATCGTCTACTCGGTGTGAATAGACATCTCATCATCAAACTAGAATAGTTTGATTTCATACGCATCACTCTACTAAATGTTGAACTGACTGATCAATTACATGTTTAGGACATGTTCGCAAACAACTCAAAACTGAACGATTCAAATATGATGCCGCCTTCGGTAACCAGTGTTAAATTCAATATGATTCCGTTTTCTATTCGATTAAGAGTCGTAAATAGGTTTTTTTTTTTAAGAATTTGAACATTAACAAGGCACCTGGTCCGATAGTTAATACGGTTGTCTATTGTGAGAAGTTTGATCTCAGACTTTTTAAAAACGATGCAGCGGTTCTTCAGGGTTCAATTTTATCTCCTACACTCTTCTTAATTTTTATTAATGAACATTTTTCCCTAACCACTAACCCAATTCACATCATTCTTATTGTGTCAACAAGGGTCATGGTCAATTAAAAAGTATTTCACTTCATATAATATTGTCATTATACAATATACAAAGCATATATAAGGCCCCAAATGGAGTACGATTCACATATTTGAGCCGGTGCTCCTGTGACCACGTATTCATTATAAATATTCAATTCACATTAGTATCAGTGTCATCAACTAATGAAATTAACTTATTAACATAAAACCTTTCACTTTGTGCTAAATGAAAGCATTTCGTTATTCTTTTGAAAATGGTTAAATCCTGTCATAACCACAATAATAATACTCCCCTCCCACTAACTCTGAAATCCTTATTAATTATATGCTTAAAAAAGTAAAAAAAATAAAATTTATACAAAAATTTTTTTTTTCTCTTTGATTTATTAGATTAACGATGCCGAACAAAAATGCCAATTATCACTTTATTCATTTGAATGTCGTACAATACGATTAATATTTTGTCCAACCGTTGTCGGTCCGGCAATTGGTAAACTACAATTTCGTCCAATAAGAGATGACATTGATATTGTACGTTCTGTTAATTTATTTGGTTATGGTGGCAATGCCTCAATAATATTACAGGGTTATGAAAAAGGACCTGCCGGTCCCGCCTACTTAAAATTAGGTGATATAAAAAGTTTAACAAATCGTCGGGAATTGGAACGGAATTTTATTATTTATAATAAGGGACCGTTAAGGGGTTGTGCAATAATTGGCATGAAAAAATCAAGTGGCAATATTTTAGAGAATGCAAATATTATTGTGACACCAAAAAAGTGTGTTATACGACCGAATGCTTATGCAAAAATTAATGTAAAATATCAACCGCGTCGTGATGATATAAAGAAATTAATGAAAAAAAATGCCGATATTATAATTGTGGCAACATTAGAAATAATTTATGGTGACAATGCAAATAGGCAACGTTTAATTGAATTAGTTAAGAAGAAGAAGGAAATCGAACCAAATTATATATTTTTGGATTTTCTGTTCGATGATTTTACGGACGATATACAGGAGGATTTGAAGGAATTTACTGAGAAACCGGTAAGAAACTTAATGTTTGTTTTAATTTTTTTTGTTTTTCTTTTATTAATTTCATTATAGTTCCAATTGTTGGCATAAAACATTGTATAGCATATTCTCATTGGCATTGTTCTTTATTTAGGCTCGACCTTCTTCCCGCTTCTCAATTTATGTATCCACAAATTTTTTGTTTTATGTATCGTCACTCACTCCTCTACATTCAATCTGTTCAAGTCATTGTGTGAATATCTGAGTATTTTTCTAATTCTGTCCTTGAGTATTACTACAGATGATCATCTCAGAACATTCTCATCAAATGCCGTAAATCATTGCTGGTTGAACAACAGTTTCATACTCCCTCTCGTTAACTTTTTGTTGGCATTTTTCAATCACTAAATACTCCGGAATCCGATTTTCACTTGATCTGACTGTATAATATAATCATTGATTTTACCGCTTATTGTGTTAACTGATACCAAATATTTAAATTTAGTATTAGTAACGGGAAGTGGAAGTGGAGAGTCCAATATGTGCTTTGTATAGAAATCGATCGATTGTCATTAATTAGAAAATACATGCATTCTGTTTTAGTGCAACAATACCGAATTTCACAGATTGATTTTGTTTGACATTTCATTTTGGTTTTAACTTATTAATGGACTCACTAGGACTTGTATTGGAGTTTTATGTGATTGAATGATGCCACCAAACATAAAGAGGAAGATGTATGAAACTGTTATTCGACTAACAATGACTTTTGATACTGAATGTTGGACTATGAAAAGAGAGCATATGCAGAAACTACACACAAATGATAAACGCATAAAATTGGCTTTGAATATTGGAAATGATGGAAGAAAACGCAGTTGCTACTTGGTTATTGATTGTTCAAACTCACTTGGAACAGATTGAATGCAGAAAGCGACAATACACACCAAAACAGTAACTTGTGGAGAAATAGATTCAAATATAGGAGCTTATACAGAAATAATAGTCATCATCTGTTGTTTGTCTAATAATATCTTTAAATACAATATACGATCGTCAATCACTGTTATAATAAAATTTATAACCTACTTAACACCTTGACTAGCCCGTACAGTTACGTAACCGATAATTCTGAATTGACTTCACTTTTAATACTCCCCAACCGATGATCCGTTTGGGGAAATAATTTACTTTCGTATGTTTTATTTTTACCAAAAGTGAACTTTTTCTTTTATATTTCTTTTTAAATAAATAACAAACAAATAACAATTAATTTCCTTTCTCTGTCTCTACTTTCTTCTATTTGACTTTGATTTTACTACCTCACTAACACAACTCACTAGATCATGAGATGCGAATGTTTGTTCAGTTTGAAGAATCTTCATCCTGTGCCATTTTTATATGTCGCCCATGAGTTTCTTCATCAATTTTAACGATAATAGTCTAGACTGTTGCTTTGGTACAGTTACCATTTTTTTTATGCAAGGTAGAATATGGTAACCGATCTTATTATTCTTCTGATAATCTGTTTACGATATTGATTATGTTGTCCTCCCTTCCTATAATGAAAACATTAATAATTATTTTTTATGTTTTATATAGACTCAAATCAGTGAACTATTTGCATACTTTAAATCAGAAGAAATTGCGCTCACAATAAATCGTAAAAATTTGAATGATACAAATGATTATGAGTCGGATATGTCACGCATTGATGAAACCGTTTTTTTCCAAACGATATCACCTGATCCGGATATTATTGACATACCAAGTTTACAACAGAGTTTAACACCACGAATCCATTCATCAAATATAATTGATGCAATTGTTGTCGATAGAAGTTCCGGTGAATCATGGTATGTTAGTCCAAAATGTTTAGTTTTGGATCCTTATCAATGTGCTTCACAAACAATAATAATAAAGAATAATTGTTTGACAACACAAGCCTTTTGTGTGGATGCAAATTTTGGATTTTTATTTCATTTTTCAATAAAAGAGGGTATCCTAGAACCAAATGGTGACATAAAAGTGGACGTTAAAATTGAACGTTGTATTTTACCATCCGAACAACTTATAATTTATGTTAATGTGGAAAATGATACAGTTGAAATTCCTGTGAGGATTAATTCGGATTATGATGTTATGAAACGCAATTAATTGTGTGAATCGTTTTTTTTTTTTATTATTATTATTATAAGTTTGATTTAAGTGATTTTGGTGATAGTTTTAGTACTTAAAAAAACAAAAATGATTGAACTACTTAATTCTTATTATATTGACACAGACAGAGAGAGGGTGGGTGTAGTCAATTAAAATGTAATGAATATTTTTTTTTTTAATTCAATTGAAATGCATTTTCTATAGCATATCATTTTGAAGTAACATTCAGATTATTATTTTTTGGTGAAACTTACATTTATTTAAATAAAAAAATTAAATAAAACACAATTTTTATAAAACGACATTATAGATGAGGACAATAAAGCACCAAAATGCTTAAGTTTTGCACGGTTGTGCGATAACAAAATAATTTTAATGAAATACTGTAAAATGATTAACGAGGATATTACAATCAATTTCACCAATCTAGGTAACTGTGTGCTTGTAACTCATACTGTTGAAACATGTGTATATTATTGTACACGAAAATGTCGAAAATTGATCTAGTATCATATGGGAATACTTGAACTAGTTTAAGACAACAAACACAATTTGTAACCTTTAACGTTATCACAATTCTTGTACTGCCAAGATTGGCGCAGGTGGTCCAAACGATATTCTTATTTATTTGAGCGAGTAAAAAGAAAACGAACAATGAACAGTAGTGAAAAGTTAGTTTATAGCTAATTGTCTATTTTAAAATCTACGCAACTTGTGCATGAGAAACGCCAACAAATCACATCGAATGGGAATGGGATGACAATACTTTTAACTTTAAAAAACGGACAATATTTGTGACCTGGAACGTTAGAGCATTTACTGAACCAATGAAATTGGTATGAAGCTAATAATCTATTTTAACATTGCACTACGGGCAAAATGCGCTACAAATTTAAACAATAAGAGATAAACTAAATTAGTGTCCAGCGTGCAAACTATACGGTTTTGATCAGATCTTCATATTCCATCTCGAAATTTTTTAGGTAATCTGAGTACTTTAACGACAACTGCTGAATACAAAAGAAGTTAAAGTTGACCAGAGACAATTGACCGAATATTGGCTACAAGGTAATAGAAGACCTGCTACTGTATAATAAACATGTAGCTTACAACCGTAGCTACGGACTGTGGTACCACTGATAAGATATGTTCAAGTTAAACGATGCCATTTGTACTTAGGGCAGATTCAAGGTCGTAACGATGAGCTATTTCATACATTTAGGAATTTATTCCACAAAGAGTTTTAAAAAAAAACCAAAGATCTGGACTGTGATGTCGATATTTGTTTGCTGTTGCAAACTGAGTCGGACCATTAGAGAGTGAAATTGGAATGATTTGTGAAATCCATATAACAAGTCGATCTAAAAATTAATTGTTTTTAAAACGAAACCAATGGAAGATTGGTAGGTGAAGAAGATGTTCACTTGCAGCTAGCGGCGAAGTAATCGATGAAGTGACTTTCAATATTTGGAAAGTTTTTTTTTTTTTATAAATGATCGTAGTGCTGAAATACATTTTATGTTCCGTATACAAAAAGTCTGACAAATGGTTTTGGTATGCTGAATGGAGTCTGGCGATCGTCAATAAATTTAAAAAAAATCTAAATTTGAGTATTTTCAAAACTAAATTGTTTATCGGTACTATTGTGAGAAACTTAGATGGGAAACTTAGCCGTAATCATATTGAATAATCACTGGAAGATTCAAGAGTAGTGTTAAATGTGTAAAAATTGTTCAGATTTACACGTGCCAAGAAACAGGCATCGTCCGATGACAAATACAATCAATTTTCACACTGCCTTGTTGGTGCGATTATTTTTTTTTTTTTATTTTATTTGGTTATGAATGGGAACTAATTTTATTAGTGATGTATAACACGTAGAATTTAATAATCAGGAGAACTTCTAGCTGCTAAAAGTGTATGGCAGGATAAGCTTTTTTTTTTTTAAACAATAAATTCAAATAACATTGGGGGATAATAACATTAGAACAAAACACCCAATTAATCTAGGACGGTTTTTGCTGATCTCAGATTATAAAACTTGTCCGTCTAAATATATATATATATATATTTGGTATATTAAGTTCCATCAAACTAGACATTAAAATCCTGCCAACCAGTCACCCCTTTTCTAAGAATTATCAATCCAGAAGTGTCAGCGTCTTTAAACAAAATTTGGAATATTTCGTAGGCTCGACATTATTTTCATTAAAACTTTAATATCAATGACCATGCAAGTATAGTCATTGACATTTACTACCGAATAAATACATATCCAATTGTAAGTCATTTCAAATTTCCCTCATTTTCAACAGAAAAAATGTCGAATTTCGACATAATATTCAAAATAAAAGCATTAAGAAATTATCAAAGAATTTTTCGAAAGTTTGCTAAAAACATAAGTTTTTTGGTTCTGTCAAAATAAATTGTCAACTTGAAAATTGCCCTTGGCTTTGCGGCTGGTCATTTTATTCTAGAAATTAATTAAACAAAAAGGAAAAAAGTAGCATTTGTTTTCCATTCAAATTTTCAATCTCTTGTATTTGAATTTTATTGTTTTATTGGTTTCTTCTTCGTTACCAGATATTCAATTTGATTGCAAGTGTGTGTTGTTTATTTTTTTTGTGTTAGTTTGTTTTAAGTGTTGTGTGAAAATAAATTCAGGATGTCATCCGATTCATCAGCAGATTCACCAAATAAACCGAAGGATACACTTTCAGCTCATCTTCAACTGCCAACAAATATAACAACAAGACGCACTAGGACTGCATCAACGTAAGTAAATTATGTATTTTAAATTTCATTTTGTTTTCTGTTTTTTTTTTTTTTTTGTTTTTTATAAAATTGTGAATTGATAAGGAAATAATGCAAACAGCAATTTTTTGGTAAAACAAACAAAAAATGATGGAACAATTTTTGATAATTTAATATTGCATTTTTTATTATTGCATTTCACTAATAAACATTGATACCTTGTTCGTTTCTTTGGAGGTCATGGATGCAGAAAAGTTACCTAACCTTTATGAACCAGTTATAAGGTCATATAATAGAAATGTTAAAGAAGATATGTTACTACCATCACAAATTATTATGTTTGATAACGCAATTCAAGTATTTAGCAAAATATTAAGGAAACTCTCAGAATGGATAATAAACATAGATTGAAAGAAGTCCTTTCTTTGTTTCATACAGTTTCTAATGTAATGTATGTAGCACAGAGTGAAAAAATTGCACAAAAATGCATAAATGTCAGTTGACCATTTCGTAAGAACAACTATTAGACCCTTCCATAGATAATGTGCTATTAGATATTCTGAATTCTGATTACGACCTGAAATTAAATTCATCAACATATCAATTTTTAAACCACATGGATAGAATTTAATATCTGGATAATTCAGTAGAGTGGTAGAAGACTCCTCGGCTACCTAGTTAGTGGGTGAGCATTTGTTTTTTTTTACAACAACGCGACAAACACGACATATACCTAACTGAGCACACACGCCATAAATTAGCTATTTCTTTGAGTTTCGATCGAGTTACCGCAGTGACACCGTACTTGAAGGCAAAGATGGTTTGATATTATATTAGATCACTTCTTTCGTCACCACAAATTAAATGTTTTTCATTTATTTAAGCGGTACTGTTGTGTGTTTTTTTTTTTTATCGATAAACTATTGCAATTTGAGTTGTTTTTTTCCATCAATAAATGTCTTAGATGAATGCTCTTAATTAATTTGTTGGAATATATGCAAGGATTGTTAGCTAAAGTAAATTCCATATTGGATATGATGTTAAGCCTGTCGGTATAGTATAAAAATCTGGATACCTAATAGTAACGTAATTGAAAACTGAAGAATCATAATTAAAGAGGCTAATATCAGGGTTTGACCTATGTGCCCTTGAGCCGTAAAAAATCAGATGATGCTGAGTATCTCAGTGTCAATATATGATTTGATTAAATTGTTACGATTAATAATTATCAATGGTTAATGCTTTTTTTTCAATAAAGGTTTGTATATATTACAAGCTTATTGAAGAATATCATTTGAATTACTGACAAACTTCAGAACAATATCACCAATTGACCCAGTTTCACACAGAATGTACATGCATCCACGAAAATAAATGGATGTTATGAGTAAAAGAAAAGTAAATAAGTTTCAGTAATTACAGCTTATTAACTGTAACTATCCGAAATAAAAATTTTCAAATAAATAATTCCTTTGGAAATTGAACAGCCTACGTAAATTGATAATATGAATTGAAACGAATATATAAGGACAATATGTAATATATTAATAGCATCATTAATTTCACATTTGATGATATTACATATTATATTTTGAAATAAATAGTTTATGAGTAATATTACATATGTTGGTTTTACAAATCGTTAATATTCATTACGTAAACCAGGACAACAATTTTATAAAAATCAATATTTAATAATCTGTTTAATTATCAATTAATTTATAATTTTAATTCACATTTTCGTATTATTGAATTGAAAATAAATTAAGTTTCTATTTTTTATATCACATTTCATTGACTCATATTTTATAAACCAAAAATATTGAATTATTCATCATAATAATGTCGGATATAATAAGAAATTTTGTACATAATTAAATTGTATCGTTATCTACGTGTTTACTTAATTGCTGATAAATTGCGACAAATATTCATATGTTCTATCTATTTATGGAAGTATTTATGTAATAATACACCAGCAAATTATCATCATCACCATCATCATCTTGACCTGTACACCACATGGGTGCATATCGGTCTATAGATTGGTTTGTTTGTTACAGCGGCGTATCTGCCGTAGCCTATAAAGAATGTACGTAATTACAAGCAAAATTCAGTTAGTGGCATTATAATAAATGTCAGTAATTCTCTTTTACTAGTAAGTGTCTTCTCAGCAGTCTATATCTGTGTAGGTGTGGACATTAGCATAGAATGTATTCTACAGTTTTTTTACCTTGCATCATTACAACTTGCGACCTAAATTGTTAAACGAAATCCTCAACTTTTTTGCGTGGTGCAACTTTGACCAATAAAGGTTATTACATATTCTATGGTGAACCGATGGATTAATATTGTTTAAAAACATTGCACATGAACACAACATGCTATTAATTTAAATAACATGAGATGAATTAATATCGGAAAAAGTTACCCAAACATAACATATAATCTAAGTACAGTTTACTGATGTCTAATCAGACTAAAATTGAAACATTGAGTGCTTTAATGGGGTGCCGAATAAATTTTGAATCCGGTCAGTTCTGGCACAATTAGAGATATTTATGCGTCATCACCAGATGCTCATAGATGTTCATAGCGGTTCTTGTGTATTCTGGTGATGTGCCTTACGTACAAATGGTGAGACAACAGGCGCAGGGAAAACAATTCATTAATAACTTCATGCATAACTTGTGCAATAGCACAGACACACTGGTATAAATTTAGAAGAAGATGACTAGATAATATACTAAAATGTAATTTATCGTTGAAAAGTGAAGAAGAACTTGCTAAAAATAAATAACAATTTTGCAATATTAAACAGAAAGCAGTTTGGCAATTGGAAAAAATCGCTAAACTAGATATATAGTCCAATTAATTTAAGAGCAAAAATCCTACACAAACCAACATATGGGTTCCATTACATAACTCAAAATTTAAACATGCATATAACAAATTAAAAAGCTCACTGCAAAACCTAAAAAATCACTCTTTTCAAAATTATATAAAGCACCTATCGCCGACAGAATATACTGACTATTCATATTATGGAAGGCCACAAAAAAACTAAAACAACTTCAACAATGCATACCACCAATTTGTATAAAATGTGGTAAATGGGCTAGAAGTAATAAAAAAAAAAAATGCTGATACATTTGCAGGTTATCTAGAATCAGTATTTCAACCATTTCCTTCAAATAATACAAACAAAGAAGAAGAAGAAATTATTCATTTTTTGGGTGTCCCTTTTCAAGTGAATTAAACGATTTACACTTGATGATGTCAGGTCAGGGATTTGATCTCATCACTGAGAAGATACTAAAAGATTTAGCTGATAAATGCATTAGACCTACAACTATATTTTATAATGCTATTCTTAAACTTTCATACTTCCCAGATCAATGGAAAGTTGCTCAAATTATTATGATAAATAAGGTCGGGAAAGGGTCCAAATAATCAGTATACTTCAAG
>JANSTX010009534.1:0-19140 GCA_027564355.1 Penthetria funebris | reverse complement strand
ATATTATGTTGTGATCCGTTAAACAATTCCCAGGGCCTACAATAATTGGCGATGCCAATTATATTTCTCTTGTTATTTCTTAATTTAAATAAAATGTACATTTTATTAATTTTCAGATTAAATCTTAGCACACCCGTAAACTTTCATTCTTTTGAACAGTATCGACAATAAGACCGTCGCCGTGAATTAGAACATTTTGTTAACAATTAAATTGACAATAATATTGATATCATTTTCCATTATATATTTTAGACAATTAAAACGTCAAGACTAAATCGATTAAATGTTTCATTTTGTGTTCATTATATAATAAAGAATTACTTAAAAAATTTAAAAATCAATTTTATTTTAGTATTTCTGTGCCTCTTTACTTGAATTGATATACGGCTAGGTAAAACATACGATATGCATTAATAATGTATACTACAATGTTTGTAATCACAACAAACTAACCAATTCAACCTATGCAAAGTTTCTCTATGTACCAATGAGCAAGGAATGCTATTCACAATTTATTTAATATATCCAACATTAAGCGTTTTCGTATAACGATAAATGTAAACTTGTAAGTCAAATCCACCTGAATTAGAGGATAAAATATATGAGGCTGTAAACTGTTTGATTTGGTGGAATCAAATTTATTTCATAAATATCAAATTCATAGATACAAAATTAGATGATCCATATCGTGTCATATGGGAACATCTAATTTTGTATTTATCCACAAATTTAATAAAGTATGTGAAAAAGATGGTTCAATAATTGAAATGAATAGATTTTGTTCCAAGATCAAATTCTCGTAGAAATTGTGGTTTCACTGACGCGAAGTATAGTAAGTGGTAATGAATTCTCATCAATAATGAGTCATGATTATAAAAACTATTTTAGGATCACGGATGTTGCAATACCTACGAGTATATGCGATGTATAGCAAATTAATTGAATTTTTGATGCATCAGTTATTCACTCGTCCTTGATGATGATTGGCAAAACTTTCATTTAAAATTAAAATGTTAATTAAAGCAATTAATTTCCTTTTTTTTTTTTTTGCTTATTTATATATCTATTTAACCGCTATTAATAATTAAGCATATAATATTAGTCAAAACATATGAGAGCATCTATAATTTATTCGAAAATGTAGCCCGCCCGCCCGCACGCAATGATTCCATAAGTGTAAATAAATAACTTTCTTTCATTGCCATATGTAAAATGTGATGTGCCATTATAGCAGTTTTTCATGTTTCATAATATATGATAATATGCTATTATTAAATGAATAAAAATGTAGTTAAATAAATGCAACGACAAATTTATTCTCAAGTTCAGTAGCTAGCTACTTAATAGTATTAGTTGTTTGGAAACATAATCTCAAAGAAAAAAGTCTAATTCACTAATATAAAATAATGTATGAACTAGCACGTATACGTGTGATGAAATCCAAGTCTTTAGATCTATTTTTTTGTTTTTTTTTTTTTTTTTGTTTTGTTCACAGCACGTTTGTGACATTTTATTTAAACGATAAAAAACATTATTTAGTGACTACATCTCATGTATACATAAGTAGGATGTTGTTAATATTATTATTACTTTAATTTATAATAGAAAATATGTTTTTAATTATTTATTAACACGGTAAAATATTTTTTATATTTTATTTTAAGAATAGAATACTAAAATAACTTAGTTTAATATGTCAAAACAGTGAGTTCTTAAAAAACATTATACCATTAGACAGTATTTTAATTAAAGTACATAATAAATCTGTTAGAATTATTATGGTTAAAAGAGGTATTCAGTTATTCAGGATCTTGACTTTTGATCAGTAACGTTTTGGATACCGTTCATGTTCATGATTCATAGTGAATCAGTTCCATGTTTGATCATATTTGATTAAAACCACTATCAATTGACCTAAAGAAAAAAATTATTATTTTATTTAGTTTAATTCTGAATGAATACTGAATTTTTCTGATAGTACTAATATTATATGAAATATTACTAGGATATAGACACTGACTCATGTTCAAAGTGTATAAATGCAAAAAGTCAACACGTCTCCATTATCGTATTAAATATAGAAAAATTTGTAAAAATTCATTTGCTTGAATTAAACAGCATAGATTTCTGGACCATTATATCTAGTAATGCTAATAAGACAATGATTTTATGTCCTCATATATCCTCTTTCATTTCTAGAAACTAATCCACTTAACTTTATGATAGAAATGTATAACTAAAAACGTGGGGTACATATAAAATCGCAAACTCTTGCTTAATGCTTTGAACTAGTACTTAGAGAAAATAATGCATAACGAATAAGTTGATGTAGACTGTAATGATCACCATAAGCGATATATATGAGTGTTCTAGTAATTTCAAATGGGGTAAAGTTTTTTTTTTATTAAACAATCGTTTTAAAATATTAGAGGGAGTCAAAAGTCTATTGGAGATAATATCTTCCATTCCAAGCATTATTTCAGGCAAATATTTGAGAGGGTAAATATTTTCCAAAAAGTTCATTGTAACCCCCTATAAACATGTACGCGATTAAATGTTGCATTGTTCCCTATCACTAAACTTCCCTGAAAATTTTATTTCGTTTTTTTATTTGATTAAACAGACATTGGGGGGTGGAGGGGGTGTTAAATTCTCAAAAGTCCAGTAATATACTTTCCTTTCTAATCATGGTTTCGGTAAAAAATTTCGTTAGTAAATATTTTCAACACTTCCTTGTGAACATGGCAGTGACTAAATATTACATTATTCCCTATCAATAACCTTGTCTCAAAATATTAGTTCGCTGAGTAGTCGAGAAGCGGTCGAAATTGGATAAAACATGCAAACAAACAGAGATGAAAGTGAGCTAATGAAAACGTTGGAAAAAAAATACGCTAATTCGCTAATATATATCAGAGACTCCTAAATTGTATAGTTTATTATAAACGAAAGAATTTTCATTCGAAAAACGTCTCCTTTGTGATTGAAGTGCCATACTCCAATCACAAAGGTGATGTTTTTTTTTTTATGAAAACAGTTATTCTGTAAAAATCTATATGGAAGATTACAAATATTTGTTAGCTTGCAATCCTTCTCACGTCAAATTCGGATCGTAATTATACACACTAAAATATATTATGCATAATGAAGGATTATCTTGCGAAATGTGCTGCAATATGTTCATATGAGCCTTTATACATTTTTTTTTTATCAAATTACATATCGGTACTGTTGTATGACTGCGAGACTGACAAACATCATTATGTCACAAATTCAGGTTTAGATGTAAATAAAAAATCTATTGGCCAAATACATAATATCAAACGAATATTGTCGGATCTTGAAGATCGAAGAAAATAAAGTTTTTAATCGACAACTGAGGCATTCGGTTGATAATATATAATGATTATGATGATTATGATGTTATTTTATTGGCCATTTCTTATATCTAATAATGAATGGGTTATTTTGATATATAGACTTTAAAAAGATATTTCTCATTAACTCAGCAATAATTTTGTTATGGTTCTGAAAGTAGCTACTGTTTGAGTTTAAAATGTTAATTTGTCCAATACACATATAAGTTTATCAATTCCACAAATACCACATTAAAATCACGATCATACTTTATAATTGATCTTGTTTCTGGTGGTTCAATGGTTAGGTAACTGTAGGCTTAGAATCCATGTAGATGATAGTCGGTTACTCCGTTCACCATTACATCCAGGAAATAGATATCTATAATCAGTATTTAATATCACTACGAAGGTCTTTCTATAGACTGTGTTTCACTTGAATGTTGTTTCATTGCAATATTTGCGATTCTATTATCTGATATTCTTTCAAAATTGTCTCTTCAATAACGCCTTCTGGTTCATGTCCATCTTATTATGTCTTGAATTTGACATTCATCTCGGATATCATCGTCTCTAATTCTATCTCTGACTAATTCTATCTGTGACTGGTATACGTAAGATCTTCATTTATGTTGTCCTCATAAGTTGTTTAATTCTAGACGTATCACTGCGGGTTTTCACTGCATATGTTATGCATTTTTTTATACAATGTGGAAAATATAAAAGAAGTATCAATATTTTCAATTAATACTCGTGTATTGAAGACGATTTGACATATTAATTTTAATAATTAATTTCCATAATTACTCCTCAAGTATTTCAAATTTATATTGATACTATTTATATACTTACATTAATTTTAAATCATTTTTAATCCTTTTCTATCTAAATTCATACTCATTAAACAGCTGAATGTATTTGCATCAGTTTTAAAATTTGTATGTGTACGAGGATTTAGAGTTTAGGGATGAATATTTTGAAATTCAATATTTAATTATGTTTCTTATTTAAAATAGAATTATTTCTAATACGATTTTAAACTCAAGGAATTATGTACGTATACATGGAATAATTATATATTTTAGTTGGAGTAAAAATTAATATATATATATATATATATATATATGTATA
Source organism: Penthetria funebris (assembly GCA_027564355.1). NCBI lineage: Eukaryota > Metazoa > Arthropoda > Insecta > Diptera > Pleciidae > Penthetria > Penthetria funebris. The sequence goes on along the minus strand of JANSTX010009534.1, from coordinate 14,653 downwards.
TTGGACTGGATAAAATTATTTCTATAATAAAATATCTATTTATGCATAAATAATGACGCAAAGAGTACATAATATAATGTATTTTTAACTAGTATAATTTATATTCTATTTCATCATCTCGAACTTTACTCTACCCTACGTGGGAGCATATGACGTCAACAAACTACATTCATTGCCCATGTCCTTCGACGTCACTTCCCTTCATCCCCAACTACTCGTACTAGATTCCTTAATGACAGTTCTTTGCAGGTTGTTTTTAGAAACAGTCATGTACCACGAATAGGATATTAACAAACAAAAAAAACAATGCAGCATATAATTTGCCAGATTAAATACCTACATCAAGGGATAACATTGAAAATGTCAAGTAGAATCTTAAACTAGTTCATTTTTTTGATACCGATGTTGTTGAAACTATAATAGAATCAAATCAACTATATAAGGTGCTGTTTATTAATTCATTGATATATTGAATACAAGAAAGTAGTTAATTTGTCTTGTTAAATATCAATTTACTTCGACATTATATGGTTCAATTACCTCTTCAGCAGCCTATTATTTTTTGTTAACCTTTAACTCTTCAATGATTATTTACATAACATTGTTTGTTTTAAATATTGTTTTTGTTGATTGTTTTTTTTATGTTGTTTTATTCTGAGATTTGTTTTTTAAGCGAGTATAATAATAAATTAATTATATTCATTTGATGTATATATATATACACATATATTTACGTACTATTCGAAATTGTTTTAATTGATTTTAATTTTTAAAGTTGCGTGTATATTCGAATTTTTCTTACATAACTCATTCATTATTTAAATTCGTTTTCGATTGCCATCAGGCTGAATAAAATCGAATATAAATAAATATTACGAGTACTTTAGCATATTGAAAAATTATTGGAATTATAATTAAACTTTCTTTTGTGCGTATACCTTAAGATGTGAGCAATAAGATGAATTATGATGATGAGTTAAACAGAGGTTTATCTACCATTTTGCAGCAGAGTTTAATTTCTTATTACTTTTTCCAGCCACTATATGTATGTATAAAAATATATATGATTATGACAATGAAAAGTAAATTGTGAAATTTTTTTTGATTCGATTTTTAGAAATAAATTAGTAGACCATTGTTATTAATAATAATTATCGTAGTTGAAATAACTGAAAAGATGAGTAGCCGCGCTAACACAAAACATAAAAGTAATCATGTTTCTTTAGAATATACACAACACATTCAAATGGTTAATTTTTAGTATTTTCGTAATCACTGGCATCACTAACATATTTATATTTAATGATAGTTTCTATCAGCATGTAATCAGTTTAACAGACTAGGTTTGATAATTTTGAAGACAAATATCGACAATAAAAGAGAGTCATCAATGACCGTAGCCATGCGTATATATAAAGTCAATTTGAAGCAACTAAGCATAATATTAAATATTTTACTAAAACAGTGAACCTATTTGATCCACGGCAAACAAACAACCAATGATTTCAGAAGTTGCTGAATGCTAGCTCAAAATTGAATAACATTTAAGTTAAAAAAATGTAAAATTTTTAAGATCATGTTGAGAAATTTAACGAAGGAATTCTTTTCTATCTTTGACATAATCCTTCATCATTCAATAACATTAGTTAATTTCAGAACCTATTTCAAATTTAATACAAAGCTTTTTTTTTTTGCGCAGAGCTTTAATCATTCAAAGTTTATAATTCAACGAACAAATATACTAATACAAAAAACTAGGTGGTTTTTGTACATGAAATTTTGCAATAATAAACGAATTTAATTGCAATATTTTCAGTTTAAAATTTGTGATGAATTTTGTGAAAATGGTATTTTTATTTTTTAATATTTAAAAATAATTTTTGATGTCCAAATTTAGAGATACTCTATAAATACGTTGACTTTATTATATCTTTCACATATAATATTTAAAATAAATAAAACACTTTATAATTGATATCTTCTTTATAATTATTTATTTCATATGACTATTATGTATCGCGGTAGGAAGTCACCAAAGAAGTGATCTCTAATGTATACATGAGACTAACAATACGCATAATTACTGTTTAAACCTAAAACATAATTACCATACTTTATAGTACCAGACCACATAAATCATTTATTAGAATATAATTGTAATATCAAGTATAATATTACACTTTCTCCTTTTTTAATGATATTGTGCATCATACAAGTTAATATCATATATTTTCAAATTACAATCTTTTTTACACTCAATGATCTTTTGTTTTAATATATTTAGAAAGCACGAATCCACACATTTTCTAATTACAATTTTTGGTCATTATCAGTTACTATAACTATTTTAGGATGCCATGTATCCTTTAGTTTCGATTTCCATACACTATTCTGATGTACATATCGTACCTGATTATTAATATTTATTAAGTAAGTTAATGAGTTAACTTACTTTAAGTTTCGTACAGAAATTTTTTAACTTCTACAATTTTCTTTTATTTTTTGCATTTAATCAATGATCTTTTATTTAATGTTTTGTGATTAAATAATTATTTTTTTTAAAAAAAAAAAAAACGTTTTAAACTGTTTGCACATTTCGTGGACTAGAAGAAAAAATGTTTCACCACACGTAGTCTTGGAAATGGGTAAGTAATTTCTGTTTAACTTTTTCGTGTACTTGGATATTTGCGCCAACATGTTATTCAATTGCACTAAAAATTTCTATACCACCAGAAATATGACGTTGTCATAATTTTCATTCGACTTATTCCTAAATGATTTTCATGTAATATATGCGTAATAGTTCTTTCTATAAATTTGTCGGAATAACAATGCGGTTCATATAATACAGACAATTATGCCAGACTATCGCGAATTTTAAAATTAATTTTCAGATTATCTTGCAATGTTGATTCATTAGACCATCCCTCTATCATATATTTATAAACAATATAATGACAAGTCAGTGTCTTTTTCTATAGTTGTTTACTTATCCTACATAATTACACATCCAGAACTAATAAAAGAGCATCTCTACATAGCATAAAAGTATAAATTTTGATAAAGGTTTAGGTTTGCAAAAAAAAAAAAAATACGTTTCAATTGATTGACTGTAAATTAAACCATTGAACCCACCTTTTATTCCCTATCCATATATTTTATGTGAGAAATTCAGAAAGAGGATATATAATTCAATAAAATATTGTTATTCCTAAAGGTGTTGTTCTTCTTAATGCATTCAAGAATTTCAATAAAAAGGAAAGGGTTACCTAACTGTTGGCATTGGCAACTTTAAAAAAACTACTGTATTTTTTTGAAATTTGATACAGTCTTTATATATAATCTAATTATATATAGAAACACAGTAGCGGCAGAAATTGGAGAAACTAAGCTCAGTTTTGGCTTAGGATTACAAACCACATAATACTTTTTTTCCCTATATTATCCATAAATAGTTAAGTTAATTAAAAAAAAATATTATTGATTTTTTATATTATTTTGTTAGTTTCAATGCCTCTATTAGTAATTGTATAAATAATATAATTTAGTTTAAAGGTTATATTTTATCGTTAGTTATACTATCTGAAATTTATAATAATTTAATTTTTATATAAAATGCATTATAGTTTAGATTACTGATCGTATAATGTTATGTATTATTGAAGATAATTATAGTAGATTATTCACTATATAATAACTAGTATTAATTTGATTAAATGTTTTAAATTTATAAAAAAAAATATGTTTATGATACACAATCGAAATTAAAATGAAGTTCGACCATGACATTATAGCGAAAAATTCATTATTACTAACAGTGATTAATGTAATTATTTTATTTTGACTGGATTTAACTTTTCCACTCAACATTTAATAAATTGCAAATTCATTGAAAATATGACTTTAAAAATGCTAGAAATCAAATTCTAAAAGTTTAAGGTATTACAGTTTCTGTGTATATGTCGGAACTAATAAATGATCGTATATTGAGCCCATTGATATCATTCTGTGGTTGCATAGCTAAATCAATTGTTATAAAAGTTATGAAGTTTTTATTTTATAAGTACTGACATGGATACGAATCCCATGCTTTATGAATCAAAATTGATGTCAATTCATGAGTTCTTTACTGATCAAAACTTAATCAAAATCAGTACTTATATACAGATATGTACACACACAGTGTTTAAATGTGACCTTGGTGGTCAATATCAGGGTTTCTATAAAGTATGAGAATAATTCGAAAACATTGATTGATGGATGCATGACGTAATTGTACGGTCATTGACAATCACAACATATGTACTTGACTTGAATGTTCATAAAGTAATGTTGTTACAATTGGTGAGTGATATATAATACAGTGAAAATTCTAATCAGAGATCGCGAACAATAGCACTTATTCGTGGACCGATTCTTCTGTGTGATTTAAGAAGCTGTTGTGAAGATTATTTATTTTATGCAATTATCATCTCTTTGCTTCATAATAAAATGAATCAGAATTTTTGAACTATAATTTTTCCGATTAATTATTGGGGCTAGAAACTCAAAGATTTTGAATATAGACAATCGCAGTAATTGTTATGTGTTTTCAGATGTTGTTTTTAATATGAAATACATTTGCATATTTATTAACATAACCTTCAGTCATCAATATACTTTTATGTTTTCAAAAGTTTGTATCTATGTGAACCTATCCTGATTTTATATTTAATGAAATTTAACTTAGTTACACACTCTATATGAACAATATATAATCATTTAATCAAAACTTTATTTAGACTATATAATTTTGCTGATCAATAAATCTTTGCTAATCGAATTCTTCCATATACTCAATAAATATTTCAATAAATGTACATAGCCGAATGATTCACTGACGTATATCTTGTAATTGTATTATTTTGTGTTAATTGAACTATTTTGTGTTAAAGTAATCCACTATTGTAACATTGATTGCTAATTTACAGTCTATTCATGGCTATATCCTTTTGTGACACAGATTTTCAACAATATATATATTTATTCTAACCTATATAGAAATTTTCTAAAAGTACTTATAATTGAATCAACCATTATGAAATGGCCAAATTGTAGTCTCAACTCAGTCTCTATTATGTCAATATAATATTTATATCTTTTACAGATTAGCAGTAGAAAATCATCCATAGATTAAAATGAAGTTAATTGACCCCAAAAAGTGTCTTTTAATTCTAAAAATATCTAAATTATTCATATTACTAAGAGATCATCCGGTTTAGGCTGTGGTCTCAACAAACTACAGTATTTTTTTAAACTTGTAAATTAACTCAAATTCATCTGTCTATCATTAATTGAATATTTTGTCAGAATTACCGAATGATCAATTTCCGGATAAGATGTGATTTAGAAACACTGAGAACATATTCATGCTATATATATTTCGCAAATTAAACATTCCAATTTCTATTAGGTTTTCAAACATTTTATGCAACAATACTGTCTACTATTCTATGCATTGCACAATATTTATATGTAAACATACATTATGGATGAACTTTAGCAATATATGGATATGGATATGTGCGATGTCTTGAATAAAATAATAAATTGTGTAACATAAGTCGTGATAAATTGTTTCTATAATGTTTCAATCAGGTGCAGCACCTATAACATTGTATTTGTCCTATATTTTATACAATTTACTTGTAGTAATGTACACGTAATATTCCTTTTAATTTCCTTTTTGCACTATGTATTTCTATTTTCCGTATACGAGCCATATACATTTTTATATTTTAATTACGTTATGTACAAATGTTATTTTCCATTTTATTATATACATAATTTAATTAGTTGTCTTTATATTGATAATGTTCAATATCTTCTTATTTTGCATGTGAATACTAAAGTTTTTTGCTATTTAACCTTGTCACAAGCAACTTAATTATTATATAAATACTTAAAATTAATCACGAATAAATTGTAATTGGTGACTACGTATGTATATGCATACTTTTAAAACGAAGTTTCACTTAAATCAATATTCATATGATGAATGTTTGAATATTTATAATTTTTATTTTTTTTTGTATTGTACTTTACAAATTTGGTGATCATTCAGGCATATTTGGATGTCATTTTAATTTGTGTATAGACCCAACTGATATTATGGTTATATATCATATATACGAGAACTCTACAACAAATGGAATTTGTATGAGCGATAATTTCTTTAAGTTCGCACTATTTAAGAATCTTGTATGTCGTCGGTATTTTGGAAACTAAATTTACTGTTCATACGAAAAGAGTGTGTGATGATAGAAACGTAAGATTTTGTATTGAATTTTTGGTGATCATGTAATTAAAAGTTGACTGCACAGACGAGATGTATGAAAGTGTTCCGAAATTCTATTCAATGACCAAATTTATAATTACAAGATGTGAAATGTAAACATGTTGTGTGCTTAGAGGGAATTCTTAAATATAAGGTATAACACCGGTCATCTCAGCAGCACAGTTATTAAGGGAATAAGCCGATGACAAATGATATGGCCGACTATCATGTTCGGATGATCTAATCCCAATAACTCGATCACGATATATATTATATGTTAGTAATACAAAAGTAATTAAAAATTATTTGACAACATATGGTAGCTAATAAATTAGAACTATTACTTGGTAACAGTTTTTGTCATTACTGAAGTCAACCAGTAAGTATATAGAGGACTCAAATAAAATTGACGTTAACAGCATTGAAAAAAAAAAAAACAAAAACCGCTGTTGCCCCATGCATTCATTTCATCGTACCAAGATTTTGAATTTTTCTTGATTAACTGCTCGAGAGCCCGGAATATAAATGTTCAATAACCCGCACAAACACAGATCTAGTGACTGAATAAGCGCTGACTATCTGATACACGCAGAGACGGAATTGTTGCAATCTATCCCAGTTTGTTCTGCCATAAACTACTTTATATGTTGTATTTTATTGTGAATTCATTTGCAACCACCACACACATAAGAAGTAACGACACATTCATTACGAAGGATCTAAATTAAGGCGAAAGTTGCATTATATAACAATCTCTCAATTTCTGGGAAATTTTCATAGTTGTTTTATGTTTTTTTTTTTTCTTTTTGTTTTTGGAAGAAATAATTAATTATACTCTATAATAAATTTTGGTATTTAACATAATTACATTTCAAATGGTTAAATAGTACGAGTATATATTCTTAATGTATCTATAATAAGATAAATTGTGATTGTATATATAAAATGGCCATTAGTTTCTTTGTGCACTTTTCTTAATGCAAGAACACACCAAAAGTGAAAACTTTTTCAAATCTACTAAATTATTCTTCACTTTATTGTATTGCATCTTCACTGCATATTACATAATGCAATATAAATAAAATGAGAGTGCGAATAGAACTGAAGGAAAACGTATATCTGATGTATTTTTTGTGCATTTTAATGACTAAAGTGTTAATATATTGATACTTTTACTCAAAGTTGCATTGATAAATTATAATTATGATTTTAAATTTATTTAGATATTGAAAAAAAAAAAAAAATTGATTTTATCGAAAGTGAAGCGGTTAGCTCATGTTAAACTATAATATAGCGTTTGCTGTTTTTAAATACTTTTTTCCATTGACAAGTTACGTGTATTTTTTTGTTTATCGATTTGTTTTTTAATCAGAAGTTTATAAAAGTAAAACACTTTCGATTCGAATTTAATGAAGCTGAAAACCAAAAAAAAAAAAAAAAAAACTAGAAAATTTATTTTATAACATAAATACACTCGCCGAGTAAAGTCAATCTTTAAGAAAACAAGTTCTTTTATAAATTTAGTGAATTTGTGTTAACTTATTGATCAACAAATCTATAAAATCATTTCAAATATTTAATATGTTTACATGACAATTAATCCGATCATTACACTCAGTTGATCACCAGTGCATTTTGTTTTTAAAATATGATGAACTATCTTAAGCGGTCACTTTGTATCAGCTGTTTAAATATCTGTCTGTTTTTTTTTGCCTTAAATATTAAAATTCGTGATATAAATAAAGCTCAGATCAAGTTCCTGCATACATATACTATTTAGAGCATATGATCATCATTTGACACCGATATCAATTAAACTGCAAAATTAACGGCGACAATCTGTTACAGACATTATTAATCAACAAATAAATCACGATATACCTTCTTTGCATATATGTACTTATAATTATTATATTAGATCTTTTTGTGACAATTGTGCAAGATATGATACAATTGTGCAAGATATGATACAATTGTGCAAGATATGATACCATTGTGCAAGATATGATACAATTGTGCAAGATATGATACAATTGTGCAAGATAACAATTGTGTAAGATATGATACAATTGCGCAATGTATGATACAATTGTGCAAGATATGATACAATTGTGCAATATATGATACAATTGTGCAAGATATGATACAATTGTGCAATATATGATACAATTGTGTAAGATATGATATACGAAATGTTGTGTAATAGTATAATAATCATCAACAACATCATCATATTTAGCAAATCAACTATCATAAGTTCACTGCTGCCCGTTGGTCTCTTCCAAGTCTTTTTCTCATGGACATTTTTTGTGCGTAACACATTCACTTATTTTTCAGTCGATCGATATCATCAGTATATCTCTCCGCAAACCTATTTATACTTTTCCTTTATTTGCGAGGTCATCCATTTACATCTATGACATAATTAATAAATATTTGCTAATAGTCTAGCAATACTTTCTGACCACATATATTTTAAGTCAAACAAGCCATTATATTGGTGACTTTTGTCTGTTTGCAATCGTCACTTTTATGATTCTCCCGACTAATGCAAAAATTGAAATTTCCATTGTCTTTTGTGTAAACTATAAATTATATGCAGTTTGCGCTGTTAAGTTTATAGTTTCAATGATATGCGTTTGTTACAACTGGTAACACTCAGTGATCGAAGCTTTTAAGACAAATTTGAAGATTTTCTTTTGAAATGTTTCTCATTTTCTTTCTAATATATTTTCCATAAAAAATGAATACGTCATAAAATCTATTAATATATTGATTTTCTTTACCCGTGATCAAAGTGAGTTGTATTTAGTAACCCTGACAATAATGCAACCATATTAATTATAATTTTGTGATATTCGTAAATTCTGTATTTCAATTTAATTTTATAGTTTTTGAAATATCCATTTTTTAATCAATTTAAGTTTTAATACTCTTAAATGCCGTTACAATCGTAAGGGTTTCATTTGACATTTCAGCAGTTTGTGGTGTCACTATTAACTTGTATCACAATAATATATATTGAGTAATGGCATGAGGTCAAAAAATTAAAAAATGGTGTCATTAGACAAACAAACTTGGTAGTTGGGAGATTTTTGTATGCAAAGTAACATTATACTGCATCTTTGTTGTATACAGGTCAATATATAATATACAAATCTGGTGGTCATTGGAATGGTCGACGGGCATGTAGAGATTTCTCAATCTACTATATTACAGTACCACAAAAACACAATCACAATATATGTCATCAATTATTGCATGTGGTTGTAGTCAAAAATATACAAAATAATGTCTTATTCGTGGATTTTGTGTATAAACAGCTCACCCAACAAACTAACTAGTTTTAATAACTATTTACATACCATCGATTTATTAAAATCTTTTGCACACCAATAATAATATATTTCACGTCATTGTGTAGGTTGTTGAACTCTAGACTGTTATGGCCGGAATTTAAATCGCGTATTATTCTGTAAACTTTTCAAAATTGTTCTCAGGGCTCGAGATGGTTAAGCATTACACTATAATTAGTATATTAGCTAGTGCATAAAAACATTGTACTAATTTAGTTAACTGATAGCAAACCAAGTACTGTTTCAATGGGTTGAAATTTGATTATATGTTGAACACACAATTGGGAACGAATGATAACTTTTTGACGGTAACAAAAAATAAAACCAAGCTTTTTATGACATAAAAATAGTGCCTAATAGTATATTTAAAAGACTAATTTTTAGTACGACTGACGATTATTTAGTAAGTATCATATATTTGATAAGCACAATTTTCATATAATTTGAAATTTGTGTGAATTAACCAAACTGAAAATTTATTAATTTTTACATCATAAATACCGACTAACATCCTGAAGTTGCCAACCTATATTTACCTTTACGTTGTGACAGACACTCTGACCTCAATTCATTTTTCTGCTATATGGAAATTATTATTTGTATGGGATGTAAACATTCTATACGAATGGGAAATTCAGCCTGGGGTTCTGTTATTTGTACAGAATTAAACATTGATTTAAACAATGATAGACCTAACTGGTTGACTAACCTTCGTCACGTCCCTTCGTAACAACGTCAGGTCCGTCGGATACACGATCGCAGTATATATCAGTTTTATATGGTATGATCGTGACTAAAAATGAATAGGTTATTATTGTTTTATTTGTGAACTTAATGGTGAATGGAGATATCACCAATAAACTCGATAGTTGTGACTTTACACACGATTCTTCCGAAATTATTTAAACAATCAACTATAGATGCTTCACAGTGTATTAGAAACTTAGAAATTATTGTAGTTTTTCGGTTTTTTTCATCTGTACCACATACAGTTGTGAAAGTAGACTTTGACCAGTTTTCAACAAAATTTTGTAATATGATCATTAATTGCATTCAAAACGCACTAAGTTAACAATGACCGAGTACAATCCTGAGACAATCACTTGATTGATTATATAATATAAAATGATCAGCCATATACATATTGTGAATGGAATTCGCGGATCTTTACTATGTATATGAAAAATTCCCAGTTAATGTTAAATGTGGTATATACAGCGATTTGCATTTACAATTGTGTAGCAAATAACATATAATACATAGAAAACTTAAAATCGTGTTGCGTAAATTATTGCAAAATTACTAGAATATAGTAGAGGGTAAACAAATGCCATAAAATAAAAGAATTTAATGCTAAAATTAATCGCTTACATGCACTTCTTTTCAATTCACTCTTTATAATATTTAATTCTGGTATTTTACATATGGCAATTATACATGATTGACTCTGAATATCTCTGTTGTCTGTTTCCTCATCCGGTATTTCTATTCTATTTTTCTATATTTATATTCATTCGTACTATATTTTATTGGGCTGAGTGTTTAATTGTAAATATTTGAAAGAAAAAAATTATTTAAATTTTAAATTCTCATTAAATAAAAGCCATATTGATGTAGGTTTGGTAAACATTATGTGAATATATTGTTGTAGGTAATAGTTGTGTTAGGCATGGTTATTCATACACAATTTGACAAAGTTATGAATGTTTTTCTTCATGACCTTTAAAAATGACTATTCGTAAAAACAAAACATACAGAAAGATGTTTTTTTTTGTTTACTAAAAACATGGATATTTTTGTGGGATGTTAAATACTAGTATTTAAATTCTGAGTATCTAATTGTGTGCTTCTTTTATTTATCGTATATTTTTATAATTGAATTTTAGAAGCGGTTGTTTGTTGCAATAAATTAAAAATATTGCAATCTATAATTTATCATCTGTAGTTATTGCAATAACACATAGAAAAGCCTACATCAAATAAAATAATATCATACGAAATGGAAATTTATTTTATTCAAATACCATTTATATATAAAGCCTATATAGGCAGAAATTTATTAGCGCAGTTGGTCAAAGTATTATATAAAATCTGTTTGTACTGAACTATATTTGATGAGATCCATTCATGCATACCAGTGACGGTATTCTACATATTCGATGGAAACTTGTGTATATATATAGTTGTTCTATATCAGTAATTAAAAATGTTAACATTTATTGTTTTATTTGTTTTTTTTTTCCACTTATAATCAGCCACCGGACTTCAATTCAGACTAATATTTTAAAAATATATTGACTGATTTATTAGCACCATATTTTGTCCCATGAAATTCAGAGTTAAGATTCCCATGTTGTCTCACTCTTCTTCTTCTTCTTCTTCTTTCGATAGCGCATATACCGGTGTTTTTCTAATAATTTAGTTTCGAAATGCGGATGCCCAACTTTCCCGCCATCTCTTCGGATCCCTTCCTATTGGCAGTATTCCACTTGGATGTTATTTTATTGCAGTATTTGTGATTCTATTATCTGGCATTATTTCAATTTCTCATCGCGCTCTGGTTTACACATTTTACTCTATTATCTGGCATTCTTTCAAGTTCTCTCCAATAACGCCCTCTAGTTCTTGTCCATCTTACTATGTCTTGATTTTGACATTCATTTCGGATATTATCACTTCTGATTTTATCTCTGAGTGAATGACCGGTGATTGTACGTATGATCATCATTTCTGTTGTCGTCATAAGTTGTTTAGTTCTGGACGTATCACTGGACGAGTTTCCACTGCATATTGTAAAATTGCTCTTATGCATAAAGCACATGAAAATCATAGGTGTGTTGTATTCATTGGAATTCTCCACAAGTTGCCGTATATATGAATATCGAATAGTCGCGAATTCATCGCCAATAATTTTAGTGAAGACTTAACAAATGTGATACCACGTAGTTTCTCGGATCAGTTTTACTGCTCTTCTTAAATATAAATATTGTGACACTAGTTCGCCAATATGTGGGTATCATCTCATTACGTTGAAGTAAATTTATTTAACAATTTAACAATCTCAGTTGTCCTCACCATATTTCAGACATTCGTTTGAGATGTGATCAATACCGGGAGATTTTCTGTTTTTCAATGTTTTAGTTGCTTGTTCAATGTTGGTTGACATACAAATTATTATTTCAAACTCTGTGCCTCGGCATGTCTCAAATGAAACTGTTCTGTGTTGTTAAGTAAATTCTGAAAATGCGTAACCCATGCTTCAGTAGATACTGATGAATTTTTGTTATATCCATTTACATGTATCTTTCGATTTCTCAGAATGTTCCAAATTATCTTTTGTACACGGTTCCAGTATTCCTTTATAATTTGCGTTGTATTTAAAGTGCATCTCCTGTTTTCCCATTTCCAAAATCTTCACTTTTTCTGTAAACCATGGTTTAATGTTGTATTTAGCATGAATATTAACTTCGTCCAACCGCTTCATATTTTTTTAACTTGCACCATGCCTCTTCGACGTTATCTTCATAGTTGATAGAATTGTTCAGGATTTTAAGTTGTAAACTGTTCTCATATAGCTGCTTTGTGCTTGGATCACTATGAAATACACCATATAAATAATTACCGCCGTATATAAGTCGGAAGGATTGTTTTTTCTTATTCAAGAGTTTAAGGAGTTTAACAAAAGATCTTTTGCATATTTACACAAATCTCTTAATTAAGCAGTTCTCGTGAAATTGACACCGGTGAAACTAAATATCGCTAAACAATAATAGCAATTTTATGTGAGAACTAATATTGACTATAATATATTTATCTACATTTTAAGTAAAATATAATAACAAATTATTTACATTTCACAATCTGATTTATGCTAACTCATCGTGAAATTTAAATAATTTTCAGTATATTTTAGTCAGTAACTTAAAATTTACATAAATATATGACCAAATATTTACTTGTGAATTTGTGGAGACTAGCAGATCTGGAACAAAATTTGTCAACCGAAGAAAGTGGAATTGTATGAATCATACACTGAGGCCACCATTTTGGGTGATATTGCAAAATACGCACTGGATTAGAATCCTTAGGGTATTAGAAGACCATAAATAACTTGACGAACAATGACGATTGTTTGTTGGTGCTATATACTCCTGCGTGGAGTAAATATCGAGATAATATTGATTTATTCACGGTATTACTCTCACAATATTATCTGGCTGTCGCGAGATTGTTTTTTGCTATAATATGTCGTGGTCATGCGGTACCCATTCTCACATATCATATAATCGATATACATTAAACAATATTTATCAATGATGTTTTCAAATTGAATTAATAATATACAATTCATATATACGATTAATTCTTATTAACACATTGTATTTTACCTTTCAAAATAAGTTCGCCAAAGAAATTGATCCAAATTTCAATATATCTCTTCTAATAAATATAATGTAATATTTACATATCTATATATTGTCTTCAATATGTATCTTATTTCTACATCATTTTTTGATATATTCTTATGAAATATTTTATATTAGATGACAACTAGGAGAAAGAAATCTGTAGTAAAAAACTTAATAATATATATATATTTTTTTTTTAAATAATACCACAATCCACAACACACGAGCTGATATGTCAACTTCAATTTGTATATTAATTTCTTGATTGTTTTTCTGTTGTTAAACTTATAAAGAGTTTCGTGATTGTGGTTATATCTGAGAAGGAATAAGCAATTCTGTACTGGCTTTTCTTGGATAATATCTTCAATCTAATAAAAAAAAAAATTTAAGCCATAGTTACAAAAAAATTATTACGATGCTGTTGATAATGCGTATAATGAATAATATATAACTAAGATTTTAGCATCGCTTTCAATTGCCAAAGATGCGCAACGGTTTTCTACACATTTCATCCTCAGACACGAAAACTCTATCTATAACCGTTTCCGAGATATTTGCATTTTAAATTAAAA
>JANSTX010009523.1:0-19143 GCA_027564355.1 Penthetria funebris | reverse complement strand
TATACTGGTATACCTCATTTCATCACCACAATATTTAATAGCAAATAAAATACACTTTGATATTAATATTTATTGCTTGTAATCACGTAAACAAATGAATAAATAAATAAGTAAACTTAGAGAATTTATTTTCTTCTTTTTATCAAAAAGAAAAAAAAAACCCAAAAAAACTCTTTCATAAGAAAATTAAAAGTAATTTATTGTATGAAATTAATTTTAAAATCATTTAAAATACCCGTGTTAGAAGTAAAAATTAATTTTCTATATATTTATAACTTAAACATATGGTTATAAATAATTATTGATTTTAAATTTGATAAAATTGACTATAGAAGCATTTTTAAATTTCAATTAAATTTTAAGAAAAACAAAAGATTTAAGCGACGAACCTGTCACTAAATTTTGTGAAAATTAATTTTTAGTTCAAAGAATAAAATCTACTATGGTACATTAACTATTAAGTGCTAATTAACACTACAATTCATGCAATTAAATTTAATAGATCAAATTAATTGTAATAGAAATATTCTTTTAATTTTATAGCAACTAAAAAATTAACATAAACAATTAAAAATAATTTATGATGATAATTTCGAAAATATTTACTTCAAAAATTATATTTTAAAAAATAATTTTTTTGTCAAAGTTTTTACGTAAAATTTCACTAAAACACCGGTATGGTAAATGACATCATCTTTCTCATATATTTTGTGTTCATTACTTTAATTACTACCATATATTAAATTTTTGTTGTTATGGACTTAGGCCATAATTGAAGATGATACAAGGATGCGTAATTTCTCACAATTTGCTAATTTTTCAGTATTTTTTATTTGGTTCATGGTCGCATTTGACACTGATGATTACGTTTTTTTTTTTTGTTTTTCGCTTATACACAATATTAAATTCTTGTTTTTGTTACATTTTTCGGTAATTTGTACGTATATTAATTTTTTGTTTTTAAATAATATTCTTTATATAAGAATGTTTCGACATTTATACAGAAACAACCTACAGAGATGTTCTTTAAAAGAAACAAATTCAAGAAGTCAAAAACAAAAAAACTATATAATAACTGCGGTAGTTTGAAATAATCAAAAAAATAAGTTATGCTTGAAATGTTATATTCTCAAGAATTAGCAATAAATGTTGAAAACTTGATGGAAGCTCAAGGTCGTGGTTAAATTGTATTGTTTTGTTGGTTTTTATGCAATTATTTTTATTTACTTTATTTTTCCATTCTTAGTGTATATTTGCAAAGAAACATTATTTTTTCTCAATTGAATAATTCGATAAATAACTCATTGATTGAATTAATTTAACCACATTGATGAGAATTCTTTCTTATTTATACTTAAATAATAATTTGTTGAAAAGATGGTTCATTTTCTATATACCATTAAGTTTTTAATTTTACCAAAATTTTGATTAGATATATAAAAGTTAATTTAAAAAGTACTATCTTCATAAGGGATGTATAGTCAAATAGCTAATGTTAAGTTCAAAAAAAATTATCACATTTTATAAAATGATAAATTAATTTTATTTGTAAATAATTTTGTTTAGATATAAATGAATGCGAACAACCTGGAACATGTGGAATAAATACAAATTGTATAAATACAAATGGAAACTTTACATGTGAATGTCAAGATGGTTTTGAAGGAATACCATATGATGGTGTAAGTTAATTATCTATTATTTTTATATAAAAGAAGTTATTATTGATTTAGAAAAAAAAAAAAAAAAAAAAAAAATAATTAAAACTTTTATTTTTCATAGTGCGTTGACATTGACGAATGCTCAAATCCGAATGCCTGTGGTCCAGGTGCAATCTGTACAAATTTAGAGGGTAATCATCGCTGCGATTGTCCTTTAGGTTTTGATGGTAATGCACGGACATCAGGTTGTGTTGACTTTGATGAATGTACACGATCACCATGTGGTCGTAATGCATTATGTTCGAATGTTGAAGGTAGTTTTAAATGTGGCTGTCCAGAAGGTATGATTGGTGATCCCATGGAATCGTGCATAGGTTTGTTTATTGTTTTTTTATTTGCAAATTATAGTATATTTCAAATGTATGTTGCTTTATTATATTTGTGCATGAAAATGATAATGCTTTAATTTAATATATGGCTTATTTATATGCTTAATTTTAAATATTTTGTAAATAATTTTATTCTATATCTTTTTATATTTATACAATTTCATAATTAAATTTTTTACATTAGTCTGAGGGAATATTTCACTTGAGATTATAGTGAAATTTGTCAATTATTTTAAGAAATCATCAAATTTATTGGCATACCCATTTAGTTTTTAAAAACATTACAATTATTGAAACTTATGTGCATCTTATTACGTATAATAGACTTAAATTTTTCAAATTGCATTTTAGCAACGGTTGCAACTGAATAATTGAAAATATCAAAAATCTCAAATTATCATGTTAATTACTTATAATTTCAACAATATGAACATGATTTTTACAATTAAACAATAGTTTTAACAATGATTAATAAATCTAATTTATTACACACAATGGAAAACACTATATGGACATAATAACGATATTCAAGAAGTCCAAATGATTTGAAATTGGGTAGCAGAATCAGTAACTATAGTACAGGTGGTTCTCGTAGGTCTAATGTATTACCTAATGTATTAAACATTTCCGTTTTAACAACATAATATTTTGGTCTCTTTAACCAGAATTAGAACCATCAAACTATGGATATTCTGTTAATAATTACCTCCATTTAATTCTGCAAATATTTTACTGGTCACCAGGCCTAACTTCTGATCAATACATTTTAATTATTCAATTGATAGCCTGATTTAGACATTGATCATCAATAGTTCATATATATGATAATGTTCAAAATTATAATAAATTTAATTTGTTTTTCGAGTCTATAACGAATATGTTAGACAATATGTTTCAATAATGCCATCCATCATTGGTGAAATCAAAATAGTAGCATTCAATATTTTATTTTGATGCAAGGAATAATTTAAAACACAGCTAATTATGGTGATAATGAATATTCGAAATATTTAAAAATAATATGTAATGTATTATTTTCTTTCCATTTTTTCTGTTATAGAGGACTTATGTAGCAAAAAAAATTATTGCGGCAATAATACAATTCCATGTGAGAATAATAAATGTGAATGTGATTATGGGTATGAGGGTGATCCATACAAAGATGTAGGATTTTTTTTGTATTTGATATTATTTTAAATTTATAAAATCAAATAAGTTTTGAGTCTACGACAGTTGTTTGATTGATTTTTGCTGGATATTTACAACTATGTAAATATATATAATATAGTTTGTCTAATTTTATTATCGATATCTCTTCATAATTAACTGTTGAATGCATACATTTCTACACAAATGACATCATTAACATTTTGATACTTATAAATTTACAAATTTTTGAACAAACGGTTTAAAAAATGTCACTTATAGTAACCAACTGCCGATGCATTGGCGTCGGACTTAAAAATTGATCAATGTAGAAGGATTTTTTAATTTCTCTTAAATTATGTAATTAAGATTATGCATGTTATAATTTTATAACTAATATATTAATGTTTAATTATCGCATGTACTGTCGTAAACTCAAGATATATTTAATTAAGCTGTGTGAACTTGAGTTTCTAATAATAAAAAAAAATTATTAGTGCACTGATATCGATGAATGTGCAACTAATCCATCAGCCTGTAGTGAAGGTTACGAATGTTCAAATCATGATGGTGGACATTCTTGTCAATGTATACATTTTGAACAGTGTGCAACTGTTGGACCAACTGAGTTATGTGATGATTCAAATCCGTTTGCACAATTTTTTCAACCATTTGTGGATCATTCATGTATATGCCCTTATGGATTCTATGGGAAAAAACCAAATTGTAAAAGTTAGTTCATTTTTTTACACTTGTGATAAGTATATTTTTGTATTATTGATTTATATTACATTACAATATATAAGTAAGAAATACAATGCATTAAGCAAAAATAAGAAATATAACATTTATATGTTTTATAATAAGTGCAATCAAGTAATTGGCTATTAATTTGTAATAATTCACGATTATCTATATGTGTATGGAGCAGAGTCATCCTCCTGCATTATAAAGTCCAGATGCATGAAATTGTTATGTATTTTTTTTTAAATTTAGCAATAAGAATCCCTTGTAATGTAAAATACTGTAGTGTACATTACTTTAAAATTCGAAATTATAAAATAATAATTTCTGTTAACATAATCTTAAAGAAAATTTATCTCTTCGCATATTTCAGAAATATAATAATAAATTAATAATTAATTAGCACTAGTCTTAGAATAATAGAATGAAATCGTACTTTCAAAACCTCTAAATTACACTATTTCTTTCATCTCTTTCTTATAATTTCTACTATTAACTAATTAATAAATATTTCATTCTTTAAAATATTTTACTAAAAAACTTAAATAATCAAAAATTTACAATGTTATTTAGATTTGCAACTTAACACAAAACAGTTTACCATCGTCTGCACATGAATTGTAAATGTATATACAAAAAAAATAAATAAATGCTTCATATTCACATAGTTTTCCATTATCATCATCAATATCATCATCATTATCGTTTCATCATTATCTCAACCTTCACTCGGGAACATACGACATTAAAGAACAATTACGGCGATTTATACCCAGCATCGTAACTTTATTGTATAGTTTATCACCTCTCTTGTTAATAACAATTTATTATTATTTACACAACACCTTAGTTATTGACCGATAACATTTCCATTTTATTCGTCGAATAATCTTGTTCAGGATATCAAGATCCGACAATTTGCAACAAATATTTTATCCACATGTTCTTTACTGTGTTTAATTTAAGATTTACCAACAGATTTACAGGAATTAATTTGTTATTGTGTTGTGCAACATTTTCCGGTAATTTATCTTTGTCATCATCTAAACATTGACTCCTCAAGGAGCGCATATGACGGCATTACAATGTTAATCAAATCGTTTCTAATATGCATATAACATCAAATGTGAAGTAATTATAATTGAAATTATCAACAAATATAGAATCAATTATAATTATCTTGTAATATATTTGATTATTTTACTAAAGTGGTACATAAATCCTTAACTGCTTAGTTAAATGGTGAGATGTTTTATCTACCAGTCGATAAACACGACCTTATCATTAGACACACATTTTAACATATATCCTGATCGTGTTACCGGTGACACCGCGTGAATTTCAAAATGGATTAAATTACATCTCCGGTTGTCGATCACAGCATTCCATCATCATTATACTCTATTAATCATATTTTAATTAACATAAATACAATTTAACACACTTATAATATTTTAAAATTTGTTAAATAAAATAAAAATTAATTTTTAACATCATCCAAAAAATATAGATGTAAATGAATGCTTAGAGAATCCATGTGGTGAAAATTCAATATGTACTGATACAGTTGGAAGTTTTATTTGTTCCTGTAAACCAGACTATACCGGCAATCCCTATAAAGGATGTTCAGATATCGATGAATGTGCATCATTGAAAAATCCCTGTGCTACACATGCAATTTGTGAAAATACATCACCAGGTTATAATTGTAAATGTCCACAAGGTTTTGCACCGAAACCAGATGCTAAAACAGCATGTGATCAAGTTGATGTGAATATATTATGTTTATCAAATTTCGATTGTACAAATAATGCTGAATGTATTGATGGACAATGTTTCTGTCAAGATGGTTTTGAACCACAAGGTTCTGTATGTTTAGATATTGATGAATGTCGTTCTTTGGATAAACCATGTGGTGAATTTTCGTTGTGTATTAATACACCGGGATCATATCGTTGTGAATGTCAAGCCGGCTATGTTGGTACACCACCAAGAATTGAATGCAAAGCACCGTGTGAAGATGTCCAATGTGGATCACATGCATATTGTAAACCAGATGGTACAGATGCATATTGTATATGTGAAAATGGATGGACATATAATCCAAATGATATTGCAGCCGGTTGTATTGATATTGATGAATGTGATAATGTACATGGACCGTTTGGTCAATGTGGTTTAAATGCAAAATGTACAAATACACCGGGTGGTTATTCATGTAAATGTCCAGAAGGTTTTAATGGGAATCCATCTGTACAATGTATTGATATCGATGAATGTTCGATAAATCAAAGAAAATGTGGTCAAGGTGCAATTTGTGAAAATATTTTAGGAAGTTTTAAATGTTCTTGTCCAGTTGGAACAATACCAGATCCAGACCCAACTGTTAGATGTATTGCGGTTGTAACATGTAAAGTGGACAAAGATTGTCCGGGCAATTCAATTTGTGATGATCATCAACGATGCTTATGTCCAGAACCAAATATTGGAAATGATTGTAGACGTGAGTATTTTTTTTTTGGAATTTTAACCGGAATAGATAAAAAAGGACAATTATTTTAAATAATGTACATATTTTTTAATTTCAATAGATCCTTGCGAACGATTATCATGTGGACCAAATTCACATTGTATGATTGTTAATAGAATGCCACAATGTTTGTGTGCTGATGGTTTTACTGGTTCAGCGGATCATATTGGTGGATGCATTGACATAAATGAGTGTACATCAGGTAATCCATGTCCATCTGGTGCAATTTGTACAAATAGTCCAGGAAGTTATACATGTCAATGTCCAAGTGGTAGTATCGGTGACGCTTATATTGATGGTTGTGCAAAATCAAATATACCATCAATTGGATGTGATGAAAAGAATCCATGTCCAAGTGGTGAAAATTGTGTAAGTGATTCAATGGTTAATGGTAATACTGTGTGTATTTGTCGTCAAGGATATACACGTGATCAAGTATCAGGCTCATGTATTGATATAAATGAATGTTCGTCAACGAATCGTGAAAAACCTGCATGTGGATTAAATGCACTATGTAAAAATTTACCAGGAAGTTACGAATGTCAATGTCCGCCAGATTATTATGGTAATCCGTATACATTATGTGAAGAATGTAATAATTTGGAATGTCAATGTCCACCACCATATAAATTTATTGGTGGCAATTGTATTTTGGCTGGTTGTTCAAATTCAGGTGATTGTCCATCGGAAGCAGAATGTATAACTGTTACCGGTGGTCTTAGTTATTGTGCCTGTCCCGTAGGTTTTAGAACACAAGCCGATGGCTCTTGTATAGACATAAATGAATGCATTGAAAAACAACAGGTATGCGGATATGGTGCCGAATGTATCAATCATTCGGGTGCATATGAATGTGTTTGTCCAATTGGTTATAGTGGTGATCCATATCAGGGATTATGTTCACCGCCTCAATTACAATGTTCGGCTGACAAAGAATGTGGTGCAAATGAAAAATGTGTACAACCTGGTGAATGTGTTTGTCCACCACCATATTTTTTGGATACCAATGATAAAAATAAATGTAAAAGCCCATGTGAACGTTATCCATGTGGCATAAATGCAAAATGTACTCCAAGTGATCCGCCAAAGTGTATGTGTGAAGTTGGTTATAAAGGTGATCCATTTCAAGGTTGTACCGATGAAGATGAATGCATAAATGCGCCATGTGCTTATGCGGCACAGTGCATTAATGAAAAAGGCGGTTATAAATGTATCTGTCCACATGGTATGAAAGGTGATGCCTATAAAGGTGGTTGTATATTAAAAGATGAAGCACCAAAATTACAGTGTTATAAAAATCAAGATTGTGATGGTACATTAGCATGTGTTCAAGGTAATTGTATTAGTCCATGTGCAAGTTTATTATGTGGTCCAAATGCTTATTGTGAACCGGAAAATCATGCAGCTTGGTGTAGATGTCGTGTTGGATATGTTGAAGGTGCTAATGGTGAATGTGTGTCACGTAAGTTTTATTTATGAGTAAAAAATTTTTTTTTAAAATTTAAAATTAATTTTATTTTCTTAACGCAGAATGTTCAAATTATTATTGTGGAGAAGGTGCTTTATGTATTGTAACAAATAATGGCCCAACATGTAAATGTCCACCTGGATTATTAGGTAATCCATTCCCTGGTGGTTCCTGCCATATTGATCAATGTTCAACGAATCATCCTTGTGCTGAAAATCAAGTTTGTATTGCTGGCCGATGTAAACATAGATGTGAAAATATTGTTTGCGGTATTGGTGCAAAATGTGATCCAGGTTATGGAAAATGTGTATGTGAACAATATTTTGTTGGTAATCCAGATCTTCTGTGTGTTCCACGTAAGTGTATATTACATATGCCTATAAAAATAAAAAAAGAAAAATCAATGAATACTAATTTTTATTCTTAGCAATTCAAAGTCCATCTTGTGAACCTGCTTGTGGAGAAAATGCACATTGTATATATGGTTATTTAACAAATGAATGTGCCTGTAATCCAGGAACAGTTGGTAATCCATATGAAGTATGTGGTGCACAGAAAAAGACATCATGTTTGCCAACATCATGCGGTGAAGGTGCAGAGTGTCTTGAAATGAATAATTCAATTGTTTGTATTTGTCCAACGGGATACGAAGGTAATCCATTTTCAAAATGTAAAGACATTGACGAATGTTCACAACGAGGTGTATGCGGTACAGATGCTATTTGTTTAAATACACAAGGCAGTTATGATTGTAAATGTAAACCCGGTATGGGTGGCAATCCATTTATTATGTGTTCGCCATTACAACCAGATTTCTGTAACGATCCATATCAATGTAAATGTGGTGCAAAAGTAAATTGTCCATTTGGATTTAAATGCGATGGCAATGGAAAGTGTATTGATTTATGTAAGCAAATAAATTGCGGACCAAAAGCTGTTTGTGATGCTGGACAATGTATTTGTCCGCCAGGTTACATTGGCAATGGAGCTGATTTAGTGAAAGGATGCTATTTACGTGGCCAATGTAATATTGACCAGGATTGTAAACATACGGAAATTTGCTTTCAATTGGGTAAAGGTATACGAAAATGTGTTGATGCATGTAGTAAATTTCAATGTGGACCAAATGCATTATGTATATCGAATGAACATCGGTCAACATGTATTTGTGCAGATGGTTATCGTGGCAATCCTGTCGATTTCAAAGAGGGATGTCAACCAGAACAACGTATAAATTATCCGGAACGGTGTAAAGAAAATCATGATTGTGAAAATGGTTATATTTGTGGAATTGATGCAAGTGGTGAACGTGCATGTTTAAATCCTTGTAGTACTGTAACATGTAGTACAAATGAATTTTGTGCTTTAGATGGACTTTTTAATCCTGTTTGTTATTGTAAGGAGAATTTCATTTGGAATCCGGTAACATCTACTTGTGATAAACCATCTGTACCTGATTGTTTAACAGATAAGGATTGTTTAGAAATTGCTACATGTCGACCCGATGTATTAGGCATTTTAAAATGTCAATCAATTTGTACACAATTTCAATGTGCAACAAATTCTATATGTATTGCACAAAATCATAAAGGTGAATGTCAATGTTTATCTGGTTATGTTGGCAACCCAAATGATCGTAATGGTTGTCAATTGGAGAAACGTAGTCAATGTCAAACGAATGCCGAATGCTTGGAATCAGAAATTTGCCATAGGGATACAAATAGTGGTGTATTCTCCTGTCGATCTGCATGTGAAAATATAAATTGTGGTCCACAAGCAATATGCATAACAAATAATCATGCTGGACAATGTCAATGTCCACCGGGACCATACGAGGGCGATCCATATGATATGTTAATTGGGTGTAAATCTGTACCGTGTGTTTATAATATTGATTGTCCAAAATCACAATTATGTAATCGATTGACACATACATGTTATAATATATGTGATGAAGAAGCATGTGGTGAAAATGCTATATGCGTAGCGGAAAATGATCGTGCCATATGTCAATGTCCACCTGGTTATCGTGGTGATCCAATTCCAGATGTTGGTTGTGTATCCACACAATCATGTGACGATTGTGCTGACACAGCTATTTGTGAAAATACCGCAATTGGTGTAATATGTAAATGTCCATTGGGTACAAGTGGTTATCCATCAGCAACAGGTTGTCATACAATTGGTGAATGCACAGAAGATATTGATTGTGGTAATGCGGGATATTGTAAAAATGGAAAATGTTTCGATAAATGTACAAATGCTTGTGGTCCAAATATGTTGTGTAGTATTAAATTTTTGACACCAGTTTGTACATGTCCACCACAATTTAAACAAATTTCAACAAATCCATTAGACGGTTGTACACGTGACACAATAACATGTACAACAGATATTGATTGTAATGGTGATGGCATTTGTTATAATGGACAATGTTCAATTGCATGCCGGAATAATAATGATTGTACACCAAACGAGAAATGTTCAAATAATATATGTTTAATACATTGCACAGATCATAGTCAATGTCCTGTAAATCAAGCATGTTCAATAACAGATAAAGGTGGCATTTGTGTAATTGGTTGTAGAAACAGTAAAGATTGTGCAGCTGATCAAAGTTGTTATAATTCAAAATGTCAAAATCCATGTAAACCGGGAATTTGTGGACCGAATGCAATTTGTAAATATGAAAATTTGAAAACCGTTTGTAAATGTCCACCAGGATTTGAAGGAAATCCAATACCAGAACAAGGTTGTGTACGTGTACCATCACCATGTACGGCTACAAATCAATGTCCAATTGGACATATGTGCATTGGAAATCAATGTAATTTACCGTGCAGTCAAACATCATCTTGTGCAATTGGTGAACGCTGTTCAAATAATTTATGCGCCAAAGTTTGTTATACCAATAATAATTGTTTACCGGGTGAAATATGTAATCAAGCTGGAACTTGTCAACAGGGTTGTGCTAGCGATAATGATTGTCCATTAACAAATGTTTGTATTAATAATAAATGTAAATGTGGTCTTGGTTTTATTGGAACACCATTTGGATGTTCTGATATAAATGAATGTACAGAAAATCCATGTCATTCAAGTGCACATTGTGAAAATATTCCTGGATCATTTAAATGTTTATGTCCAGCAAAAACTGTGGGCGATCCATATGCGGAACCGGGATGTCAGAAACCAAATCAATGTAATCGGGATACGGATTGTGCAACAAATTTACAATGTTTCCAAGGAAAATGTATTGAATCATGTTCAGGACGTGAATGTGGTCTAAATGCATTATGTCAATCGATTGATCATAAGGCTGTTTGTCATTGTCCAGCTGGTCATCTTGGTGATCCATTGGATAAATCAATTGGATGCTTTAAAGTTGAATGTACTAACGATCAGGATTGTTTAACGGATAAATTATGTCAACAAGACACTTATAAATGCATTAGTAAGTTTAAAATGATATTCAATTTTTTTAAATTTTATTAAATTATTTTGTTTTTTTGTTTTTTTTTTTTAATTTTTCAGATCCTTGCGATAATGTAAATTGTGGTAAAGGTTCATGTCACGTACAAAATCATAAAACAATATGTACCTGTTTACCAGGTTATGCTATTTTAAATGGTTTATGTCAAGATATTGATGAATGTTATAATGCTCCATGTCACAGTACAGCCATATGTGGTAATACACCTGGAAATTTTACATGTTCATGTCCTGATGGTTTAATTGGTGATCCATTTGTTAATGGTTGTAGAAATCCGGACGAATGTTTTACCGATTCGGATTGTCCACAAACAGCATCATGTTTTAATTCAAAATGTCGAAACCCTTGTGAACAAGAAAATGTATGTGGTCAAAATGCATTATGTTCAGTTCAGCGACACATTGCACATTGTAAATGTCCTGTAAATTCAAAGGGAAATCCAAAAGTTTCATGTCAATTAATTGAGTGTACCGATAATAATGATTGTGAACAAACTAAATCTTGTATTGATACAAAATGCATAAATCCTTGTTCATTGTCAAATTCATGTGGTAAAAATGCAAATTGTTTTGTTGAAAATCATATTGGCATATGTACATGTAAATCCGGCACAACTGGTAATCCATTATTAGGTTGTTCACCAATACAATATTGTATAAATGATAATCAATGTTCATCGGGAACAATTTGTAATGGTGGCATATGTTGTGCAATTTGTTCAACAAATCGAGAATGTATTGGTGATCAATTATGTATAAATAATGTTTGCCAGCCAACATGTCATTCAAATTCAAGTTGTCCAGATTTTCAATTTTGTCAAAATAATATTTGTACACAAGAGGTACGTTGCCGAACTGATGATGATTGTGATATTAATGAAAATTGTATTATCGATGCGTACGGACGTTCTGATTGTATAAATTCATGTAATAATGGACGTGTGCTTTGTGGACGTAATGCTGAATGTATTGCACGAGATCATAATGCATTATGTTCATGTAAACAAGGATTTTCGGGTGATGCACAAATTGGTGGTTGTCGACGCATTGAATGTGAAAATGATAATGATTGTTCGACGGATAAAAAATGTGAACAAAATGTTTGTAAATTTGTATGTTTAATGAATAATAAACAGTGTGGATTAAATGCCATTTGTTTGGCTGAAAATCATCGTCAAATGTGTTATTGTCAACCGGGATATTCTGGTGATGCAAAGGTACGTTGTACAGCTATTGATTATTGTCGTGAAGGACCATGTGGACCTGGAGCGCATTGTAAAAATGTTAAAGCGAAATTCGAATGCAGTTGTGGTCGTGGTTTAGTTGGTGATCCATATAAAGATGGGTGCCGTCCAGCAGTTGAATGTGAATCAAATGATGATTGTCCTAGTGCGGCCGAATGTATTGAAATTAATGGTATACCAAAATGTACAGATGTTTGTGAATCTATTAGTTGTGGACCAAATTCAGAATGTATATCGGATAATCATATTGGCTATTGTAAGTGTCGTTCAGGTTATGGTGGTGATCCATTGAATATTAATGTTGGATGTCGTCCATTACCAGTACCGTGTCAAAAGAATATAGATTGTTCTGAAAATTCATATTGTTATAATCAAATTTGTAAACGTAAGTTCAATTTGTTTATTTCAATTTTTATTTTAAACAATTACAATTAATTATGTTATTATTTCTTTTAGCTGCCTGTACTTCTAATAGTGAATGTTTACTAAATGAAATTTGTCAAAATAGTCAATGTATTAATACATGCAAGTTTCCACAAGCTTGTGGTATCAATGCAGATTGTGTAATTGATAATCATTTTAAGAAATGTTTATGTCCACCTGGATTTACTGGAGATTCAACAGTAGAATGTGTTCGAAGTATGTTTAAAAATTTAAATTGATTATATAATAATCATATGAATCTGTAAATAATTTAAATTTTTCTTATAGTTCCTGTATCTTGCGCATCAAATCTTGATTGTTCTGATGGTAATACATGTTCAAACTCAATGTGTTTACCACAATGTTTATTAGATCAAGAATGTGCTCTAAATGAAAAATGTATTGGTGGAAATTGTATGCGTAAGTATATTTTAATAAATAATTTTAAAAACTCTAATAATTAAAAAAAAATTGTTTACATTACATTATTTTTAAACATTTTTTTTATCTACAGTAACGTGTCGTGTTGACAACGATTGTTTCCTTGGTCATATTTGCTTACACAATCGATGCATATTTGCATGTCACATTGATGATGATTGTAGTGCTAGTGAATCATGCCGTAATAATACCTGTGTAAATCCATGTATTGTAAATCCATGTGGACCAAATGCAATTTGTACAATATCAAATCATCGTGCAACATGTTCATGTGAAACGAGTATGGTACCAAGTCCAACGGCAAAAATTGGTTGTGTTCGTCAACCAGCAATACCATGTAATGAAAATCGTGATTGTACGGCCGATGGTTTTTCATGCTTTAATGAATTATGTCGGCCAATATGTGCCAATGATGGTAATTGTTTACAAAATGAGCGTTGTGAAAGTGGTTCATGCAAACCATTATGTAGACGTGATGATGATTGTCGAAATGGTGAATTATGTCAAGGTTTAATTTGTGTATCAGGTTGTCGATCCGATTTAGGTTGTCCACAACATTTATCTTGTAAAAATCAACAATGTATTGATTTATGTGCACAACCAACGGCATGTGGTACAAATGCAAATTGTCGTATGGAAAATCATCGTATGATTTGTTCGTGTCCAGACCCACTTGTTGGTAATGCAAAAATTAGTTGTAAATATCCAACAACAATTTGTGCAGCACATAAAGATTGTCCACCAAATCATTCGTGTTATGGTAATGTTTGTCAAATGACATGTAGAAATGATCAAAATTGTTTAACAGATGAACGTTGTTCACGTGGTACATGCCGTACAATTTGTAACAGTGATTCAACATGCGGTCAAGGACAAATTTGTGAAAATCGAATATGTCAAATTGGATGTAGAAGTGATGTTGTTTGTGCTGCAGATCAAGCATGTATTAATAATCAATGTAAAAGTAAGTTGAAACATTTAAATAATTTGATAATCATTACAAGTTAATAGTGTACGAAACATACGAAATAACAAAAAAAATTATGTATATATTTTTTTTAAATTTCAGATCCTTGTAAAACATCTGGTCAATGTGGTACTTGTGCAGAATGTTCCGTTATAAATCATGGTGTACAATGTAGTTGTCGAAATGGTTTTATTGGTAATGCATTAACCAGTTGTACATTAACATTACAACGTTGTAATTCATATTGTAAATGTGATGAGGCCGGTGTATTTTGTACAGAATCGTGTAAAACAAGTGAACAGTGTGAATGTGGACAAGTTTGTTCGAAAGGAAAATGTCGTACAAAATGTAATCCAGGTGCATGTCCATCAGGTCAATTATGTCAAAATGGTGCATGTATATCCGGTTGTCGTACAAATCTTGATTGTTCCAGTGATCGTTCATGTATTAATGGACAATGTTTAGATCCATGTAAACGTGATGATTCATGTGGTAAAAATGCAATTTGTAAGGTTTCTGATCATCGTACAATATGTTTATGTCCAGATGGTTACCAAGGAGAACCAACAAAACAATGTACACAATATGAATGTCTTGGTGATGACGATTGTGAAACAAATAAACAATGTGATCGTGGATCATGTAAGAATCCATGTTTGCAAATAAATGCATGTGGCATAAATGCACAGTGTCGTGTTTTAAATCGTAGGGCACAATGTTCATGTCCACCCGGTTTTTATGGTAATGCGGAATTAGAATGTCAACCGAAAACACAAAGTCCATGTGCAAAAAATCCATGTGGTGAGTTGGCACGTTGTCGTGATGTACCCGGTGGTTATGAATGTACATGTCCAACTGGTTGTGTTGGCGATCCCCATAAGGGATGTGTATGCGGTGATAATAGTGTTAATATTTGTGCAGAACAACCATGTGGAATAAATGCAGCATGTCGTGTATTAAATCACAATGAACCAGAATGTTATTGTCCACCGGAATATCCAAATGGAGATCCATATGCTAAATGTAATATTTTGTTTTTTTTTTTATATTTTACAAGGATTCATAGTTTTTATATCGATATGTTCTTTATATGTTAGGTAATCAATTTAGAGAAGTTCCTGATTGTCGTGTAACCGGCTGTTCTGTTGGTGAATGTATTCGTCAAGGTGTTGAGTTTGTATGCAAGAAAGGTAAGTTTTTCTTTTCTTAATTTGTTAATAAAACAAATAATTTTATTTAACGAGTATAATATTATTTTTTTTTTTTTTTTTAATTTTTGAATAATTCATAATTTACCAATTTTATTTAATTTGTTTTTTTTTTTAATTGATTTTTTTTTGAAAAAAGGACTAATAAAACGCACGTAAAT
Organism: Penthetria funebris; assembly: GCA_027564355.1. NCBI lineage: Eukaryota > Metazoa > Arthropoda > Insecta > Diptera > Pleciidae > Penthetria > Penthetria funebris. The sequence continues at coordinate 3,269 of JANSTX010009523.1, read as the reverse complement.
TTTTTGATGTTGTTAATTAATTTGTTATTTTACTTGTGAGTAACTAAAAATTATAACTCACGTAGTCGTAGGATAATTTAATTTATTTATAATTACAACAAAGTGATATAAAAATTAGTTAAATTTTGTATAGTTTAATTAACCGCGTATTTATTTAATTAATTAATAAGAACAGTTTTTTTTTTAATAATAATATTAATAATAATAACAATAGAGTGATGAACACTAAAAGTTTCTGTTAATGATCTCATTAGGTTTATTTATATGGAGTTGTCTCCTGATAATTTTTTTTCTTATTTTGGAAAGTTTATTTGAATTTTGAAATGTACCTTTTTCAACTCATTCAATAATCAATGAGAAGAACATAAGTGCTTCATGTTGTTTTATGTTCCACATTACCACTTCTACCCAAGTTTTTATTGTAGCATCCTGACACTTTTAAATGCTTTATTTATCAGTTAACCTATATTGGTACTTCGATCTGCATTTAATCTAACTTCTTGAAGCTCTTGAATTCCACCAATTACACGTTTTGATCATTTTATCCATGCAATTTGAAATGATAATACCATTTCAATTGAGTGCCTTTCATAAGTTTAGTAACATTCAAAATAAACAATCTTTTATTGTAACCTTACAATGTCCCTAAAAATTATAATATTGTTTTTATTGTATATATTAATAATTTGTCATTTTTTAATTTGATTTTAGTCTTTTCAATCACTCTATTTTTAGTTAATAACTTTATATATTGAATCATACACACAAACCAAATATACACATCCACACCAAATATTTGCCATTCATGCATAATTTTATTTAAAATTAAATTTAATTTTATTTGTATTTTTTATATACATTTTTTTTTTTATAAATGACGCATTTTCAAAATTTTGAAAAAGTTACAAATATTTTCAAACTTTTGAAATTTAGTGTTTAAGTTGCATTTATTTATTACTACTATATTTTTTGTTCCTGCACAATTGTATATCATTTAAATTATTCTTAAAAAAAAAAAAAAATATGAAATAAATACACATTTTAAGCAGGATTCATCGTGGAATGTCGCTGTCGCTAACGCGGTTTCCCAATCTGTGCCTTTTCATCCTGCCGCTCATTATATTGTGCTCTTTTAAGAAAAACAAAAACAATCAATTTTTGTTTAATTGTTTTTTTTTTTTAAATTTTTATTTCAAATCATAAATCCATTAAAAAATGCTTCCATAAAAATTAAAAATTAAATTATAAATCATAGTCACAAAAATGGGAATACATAATTTATAATAAAAGCCAATTTCGTTCATATATTTTAGAGTTATTATCAATTAGGATTTTTTAAAACATTATTTAAATATTTACAAAAGAAAGAAATAGATTAAAAAAAAGAATGCAACATTTTAAAGAAAGAATTTTTAATGAATTAATGTTAAAAATGATTCTTAAAATGTTAATTAAAAAAAAAAAATAATAAAAAAAAAACATTTGCGGAAAGGAAAGTCAGATTGGGAACTGTGGGACGGGACTATTCTCACATAGTTCTTTAAATTTTATTATTGCTTGCACGTGCATCGAAGGATCGGGCTATGTACAAATTTGGGCTCTATTGTTTTTTTTTTTTTTTATATTTATAAATATATTATTAATTTTAAGCTTAAGTTGTACATATTTAAAAAAAATCAAAAAAAATATTCTAATTATTTATTAGACTTTAAAGACAAATTGAAAAAATAATTAAAACTTCTATTATCGAAAATTAGAAGGAACAATTAACAGACATTTCATTGAAAGTGCAATTTTTAATTTAAAAATTCTAGTTTTTAAAAATAATGTACAATCAATTTCATATTATTTTTAATTTCATTATTAATTATTTTAAAAAATAATATGAAATTAAAATTTGTTCACTTATTTACATATAATTTTAGTTTTTTTTTAAAAATTTTACTCAAAATGAAATATCTGATAATTTACAAATGCTTGAAACGTTCAAGAATTTCCTTCGCGTGGCGTCCTTCCGACGGGCAGAGCGCATGTGTTGGATGAAATTTTTTTTAAAAAAAATCTTTTTAAATTGTGAGAAATTTCCCTTCACACAGTTCTTTTCAACGATTATAATTTTATTGCTTTTTTTTTTTTTTTTGTTTTCATTTCACACGTATGTATCATCTCCACTTTCCTTTCCATTTTTGTTTTTAAAATAAAAAACAAACAAACTTTAAATTTAAAAAATCAAACGCAAACATAATTAAAAATCATTTGAAGCAACAATTTTAATAAAAAAAAAAAAAAAAAATATAAAACATTAAAATTACATTTAAAAAAAAACAAAATCATTATTCCATTCTCTCTCTCTCTATCTGTTATTTTTGATGAAAATTTAGACAAAGAATGTACCAACGATTTAGAATGTCCCAGTGAAAAGGCATGTATTCAAGGAATATGTTCTGATCCATGTTCGTTACGAGGAGCTTGTGGCGAAAATGCATTATGTAAAACAGTTTTACATCGTCCAAGATGTTCATGTCCAAATTGTTATATTGGACGGCCAAATATTGAATGTAAACGTGATAAAAAATGTGAAACGATAACAACACCGAGACCAAGAAATCCGGCATTAGCAATTGGATGCGAACGTGATGCGGATTGTCATGAAAGTTTATATTGTGATCGTTATCAACAATGTACCGATCCATGTATAACAGAAGAACAAACGGCATACAAATGTGATGGTAATAAAAAATGTGAAACAAGATTACATAAACCGGTATGCGTATGTAAATCTGGATTTGTTGTCAATGAATATGGTGAATTAACGTGTGCACCAGAGACACGTGAATGTTTCAGAGACGATGATTGTGCTTCGAATATGGCATGCATTGATTCAAAATGTCGCAATCCATGTATCGTAAATCGTATATCGTCATCTACATCATTATTATTATCACCATCATCATCGTCATCATCATCATATTCATCATCATTGTGTTCGGCAGATAAATCATGTCAAGTTCAAGATCATAAACCTATTTGTATATGCATGAAAGATTGCAGTCCATCGATATCCATTTGCTTACGAGATAGTGGATGTCCGACGGGTTTAGCTTGTCGACATTATCAATGCATTAATCCATGTGACATTGCTTCATGTGCCGCTAATTCACCTTGCTTTGTGGAAGATCATAAACCAATTTGTAAATTCTGTCCAAATGGATTTATTGCCGATGCAAGAAATGGATGTCAAAAAGGTAAAGAAATAATACAAAAAAAAA